>CABHPQ010000139.1:0-11442 GCA_902168405.1 Peromyscus aztecus
TCATAATCCTTCTACTCAATTGCACGAATTGTAAGTGTGCTCCTGTCTCTAGTTAAGTCTCTTTAGGACACCTGTATCCAAATTTGGCTTAGATACAGATTGATGTAGAACTGACCAGCTTTCACACTGCTGCCCAATTCCCTGGTTCTTGCAAGATTCTCATCTGCCTAGACATCAGAGTGAGGATACATAGGAACTAACTTTGATAATAGTCTCTTTGGGACTTGTCGCTCTCCTGAGATGACATTAGGTTCTCATGTCATCTTGGTATCTATTAATTTTGTCTCTTGCCACAAAGCTGGGAGAAATGAATGGAATGCAAGAAGTTCAGCTGACCCAAACTCGTGGGAGCTCAAGGACTCTGGACCGACAGCTAGTGAGCCTTCATGGGACTAACCTAGGTAGGCCCTCTGCATGTGGGTGACAGTTGTGCAGCTTGGTCTGTTTGTGAGGCCCCTAGCAGTGGGACCAGGATTTGTCCCTGGCACATGAGCTGGCTTTTTGGAGCCTATTCCCTATGGTAGGATATCCCGCTCAGCCTTGATGCAGACGGGAGGAGCTTGGTCCTGCCTCAACTTGGTATGCCATGCTTTGTTGACTCCCATGGGAGGAGGCCTTACCCTTTCAGAGAGGTGGATGGGGCGGGGAATGGGAGGAGAGAAGGGAGGGGAAACTGTAAAATAAATAAAAAATTAATAAAAAAAAAGTTCCTTTCCAATGTTTGTGAAGCCAGCTATGATTACAGGAATGTACCACCATATCCAGCAAGATTTTAGGCTTCTAAATGTGGCCTATACAACCCTAGAGTTGAAATTTGGGGGACCTTTCATGCACAAGTTCCCCTCTCATTCTATTCTGACGAAGTCACAGTGTCTACCTAAGAGTTGCCTTTGACAACCTAGAGGCTCCCACACTATATCAGGAAAAGGCGCCTTTGTGATTTTCTGGATCATAAAGTCAGGCTATGGGAAAAAAAATTCTTTAATTTCTGTTTTGTAGATATATTTATTTTACAAAGAAGGACACATAGACAAATAGCAAAGATTTGGTTGAAAGCAATGCTCAGAGTTGATTAGAGCATCCAGTGTACTCTGCTCCCTGGGGCCTCCTGGAAGCAGAAAGAATGAAGGCAACTGGATCACAGACCCTATGTAAAGTAACATGGTTTTGTTTATCTGTTGGTTGGTTTGAAATCTAAGTGGAGATTTTCTTTTCTACCACGGGAAGACAATATAAGATCAACATTTCCTATTGAAGCTGGGGCCGGAGGTACAGCTCAGTGGTTAAGAGAGCTTAACCATTTGTTCTGCCATTCCAAAGGACCAGAGACAAACCACCTATGGCTCCAACTGCGGAAGACCTGACACCTCTAGCCTGTGCAGCACCTGCACTCATGTGCACAGACACACACACACCCCTACACAATTTAAAAGTAATAACGATAGCTCTTTAAAAGGTTCTCCATGAGAATGGACATCAACACTTTAAAAAGTGGAAGTTAAGGGATGAAGACATATGTTGATAGAGTTCTCAGTTTGTAGAATTCTTGCCTAGTATTCAGGAAACTCTGGGTTCTGTTCCCAGTACAGCATAAAACTGGGTGTGGTGGTACAGGTATAGGCCTGTAAATCCTAAAAGACGGAGACAAAACTTTCAGAAATTCAAGGTTGTACATAGTGACGTCAAGGTCAGCCAGGGCTACAGGAGACCCTATCTCAGTGAAGTTCACAGCTGAGGTACAGTGGTTCCTGTAAGAATTACACTTACTCTACACCGTTACAGCAGCTTACATTCACACGGAACTACTCCAGCCGTTTTCAAGAAGGAACAAATGACCAGGAGAAGAAAGATGGCACAAAATCAGGGTTTTTGTTCTCTACAACTGATAAACACTAGATTGCATATAAACTACGCTAAGCAGAGTTAAGCACAGCATTAACCGCATTTGTAAGTCAGGCAGCTGAGAGAAATGCACCATGGTCTTCAACACCTCAATTCGATGATCTAAGCTGAGGCTGCCAAGTTAGATATTTATAAAAGACACCAGTGAAGGGTCAAACAATTAATTGGCTTTCTGGATGTATATGCACAAGCTGTAGTTAAAGGTCCAGAACATTTTTCATCCTTTCACTCAACAAGTTTGATAAATCTTAACCTTCGATGAACTACGCACATTGCTTTAGACCTAATTACGTAGAATGGATCAGAAAACAGTCCTAACCCTGCATTTTATCAGTTAAAGGATCAGGGGAAAGAGACAAATCTCTGTCTTAATAAAGCTCTGGGGATATAAATTTATAAAAGAAGTCAAGCAGAAGATTATTTTCGTGACTTCCATGTTTCAAGTACTGTGCAAGCACTTGCAAGACGCCATTCATCTGCTCAACAAACATTTGCTGAGACTGTAATCCTTGATAGGCAGCTCTTCTGCACCATTAAGTGTTGGGTTTACACGTTTCTCGCTGTTTAATGAGAGTGAAGGCACAACTTTAATACAAAAGACACAGTGAGAAGACAGGGTTCCCGGTGTGAGGAGGTAAGGGAGGGAGTGGGAGGGAAGGACGTGCCTGCGCACACATGGCGGGGGAGGGGCAGCTGAGAAGAACTTCCTTCGCTGCGAGGTCCTCCTGATGGAGACAGCAGCCTAAGTGTTTCTGCTTTTTAGTGAGGAAATGGATCCTACACCTGATCTTAGCTAAGAGGCCAGGAAGTGACAGGCGTGGAAATAGATATATGCTGATTGAAAGCTCATGAGTGGAAGGATCATGTTTTGAGCCCAAGGTCACCTGACCCAGCGCCTCACATTTTCCATTGTCCGGTGACCCTCATTAGTTAAGGAGGAGGTTGAGGGAAACACTCTGCTTGTGTCTTCAGAGCACATTAGTTATCACCAAGACTGATTTTATCCAAGACCATTCTCTTCTTCTGTCCTCCTCACCCTCTGCTAAGAAAACACAATTACTGAAGCACGTTTTGAGAAAGTTTTTACAAAAGGAATAGACATCACAGCTCTTCCAGAGAACAGGCATGAACAACTGAACTTGTCCTGAGAAGCATTCTCCTCAGAGATGCCTCAGCCATTAGGAGAGCTAAACTTGGTTCCTAGCATCCACTCTGGATGTTCCCAAACACCTGTAACTCCATCTCCAGGAAATCCGACACCATCTCCAGGCCACCTCACCCACATGTACACACACACATAAATATTTATTTTGATTTCATAGTAAATATTCAGAAACACTTCTTTTAATTTTTAGTCCAAATAATTTCATATTTAAACAGGAGGAAGGGTCAATCTAAAAATGTTCTTAGCTTGGCATGGTCCCTTGTGGGTGGTAGTGGGAAGATCAGGAGTTGAAGACCAGACTCAACTGCCTGGAAAGTTCAGGGCCAGACTGAGCCACATGAGAAACCAAACATTAAAACAATTGAAGGGGGGGGGGGGAGGGGGGGGGGGGGGGGGGTGTGGGGGTGGCACACGCCTTTAATCCCAGCACTTGGGAGGCAGAGCCAGGTGGAGCTCTGTGAGTTCGAGGCCAGCCTGGTCTACAGAGTGAGATTCAGGACAGGCACCAAAGCTACACAGAGAAACCCTGTCTAGGAAAAAAAGAAAAAAAAAATTTAAGAAATTGGAAAGTTCTGGGAAAAGGAACTCACTTCGCATCCTCATGAGAAGCGTTGTGGGAGTTCCTTTCTTTGCCTTCGTAAAAGCACTAAAGGCAGATTTATTTTCAGCATACTGTGCCTTCCACTTCAAAGAGACTATGTAAGAATCACCACGCTTGGCATCAAAATTTATCTCTCTCACCTATTGCCAAAACTTCATGATACTTAAGACTTAACTAACTGTAAAAGAACTCTGGGCTACATCATTAGTGCTGACTCATACAATAAGGTACCTGGAGGAATACAAGCTTAATGGGTATTTACTGATAACCTACTATTTGCCAGGCAGTGTGCTACTCACTAAGGGTTTGCTGTTGGAACATATGAAGAAATTAGAATATAAATGTTTTGAGTCCAGTCTACTCATTTAAATGTGGAACTTGAAGATCAGAGAGCAAGTGGTTTGCCTGGGATTGGTGGTGTGACAAAGAACTATCAAGTTATGAGAGCTAGTCACATGACACAGGCTGTAATCTCAGCTCTTGGATAGGCAAGATGGGAGGAACAGTAAAGTTATGTAGCCTGGGCTACATGACTAGAGTCTCTCAAAAAAAAAAAAAACAATAAACAACAACAAAACCAAAAAACAAAACAAAACAAAACAAAAAAATACCTTGCAATACAAATATAGATTCAGGGCTGGAGAGATGGCTTAGTGGTTAAGAGCACTGGCTGTTCTTCCGGAGGACCCCGGTTCGATTCCCAGCACCCACAAGGCAGCTTACAACTGTCTGTAACTCCAGTTCCAGGGTACCCAACACCCTCATACAGATATGCTTGCAGGTAAAACACCTAAATAAAATTTAGCATGAAAATAAAAATTTTTAAAAAAGAAAAAAAGAATGTTTTTAAAAAAATAAATATAGCCAGGCAGCGGTGGCGCAAGTCTTTAATCCCAGCACTCCGGAAGCAGAGCCAGGTGGATCTCTGTGAGTTCCAGGTCAGCCTGGTCTACAGAGCGAGATCCAGGACAGGCACCAAAACTCCAAAACTACACAGAGAAACCCTGTCTCAAAAAACTAATACATATATTCAACTCTACCTTAGAAGTGGTTGGGTGTTAGGGTTGCTCACTGACTACAGTTACAAAAACTTCCCACTGTTAGGAGAGTCATGCTGAAGTCTTTAAAACTGAAATGCCATGATGTCTCTAATTTATTTTCAATAAACAAAGACAGTCATAGCAAATGTTGCAGGTACCTCTGGGTGACAGGTGTAAGAATTTCTCCATAATTCAACTTTGGGAAACACTGGGCACTTTTCATAATAAAACTTTGAGGAAAAATGAAAGCAAACATGTAACTCACATATATTTTCCACCTTTAAAGTTCAGAGCATCTAAAGATTATGCACACAGTCCCAGCACTTAGAGGATGGAGGTAAGATGATCACTGAGTCTGAGTCCAGCCTGGACCACTAGCAAGACTCTGCTTCAAAGAAAGCACTTATAGTGAAGTAACAAGAATACAAATAATCCAGGGGCTGGAGAGATGGCTCAACGTTTAAGAGCACTGGCTGCTCTTCCAGAGGTCCTGAGTTCAATTCCCAGCAACCACATGGTGGCTCACAACCACCTGTAATGAGATCTGGTGCCCTCTGATGGCCTGCAGGCATATATGCAGGCAGAACACTGTATACATAATAAATAATAAATAAAAAGAAAAATTTAAAAAAAAGAATACAAGTAATCCAAATTTAAAATGACCAAAGCATCTGAACAGACTTCTCTAAAGAAGTCACACACATAACCAACAAGAAGGTGAAGCAGTGTTTCATAACGTCATCAGTATTCTACCAACCCACCTACATCTCCAGTCCACAAATACTGTGACCTTTAACCCTAGAATACCAGAGGCAAGAGGCAGGAGAATGTGTAAATTCAAGGCTGGCCTGTTCTACATAGCAAGTTTGTTAGGCAGAGGCAGGGGAACTGCTGAAAATTCAAGGGCAGTATGTATTAAATTTCAGGACCCTGGCTCAAAACAACTACAAATAATAAACAAGCAACAAATTAAAACCTATTTCAGATCCACTAGGATGGATGAAATTAAATTTAAGAAATCTACTAAGATAGTGAGTTGCACTTCTGTAAGAGGCTAGCCCATTCTACGTAGCCAAATTCTGGGAGACGGGAGAGGGGAAGCAAAGGAGGGAGGTTAAGAGGGAGAAAAAGAGGGACGAAGAGGGGAGGGAGGGAACAAAGGAGGAGGAAAGGGAAGGAGGGGGTAGGCTAAGAGAGAGGGGAGGAGGGAGAAGCAAGGAAGGAGGGAGAAAGGGAGGGAGGAAGACAAGAGGGAACGAGAGAGAGAGAGAGAGAGAGAGAGAGAGAGAGAGAGAGAGAGAGAGAAGAGCAAATTAAGAAGACAATAACAAGTATAACCAGGATGTAGAGAAACTGGAATCCTAATACATTGATAGTGTTTTACTGCACACCAATCCTATTTCTAGGTATACACCCAAGAAAAGTAAACACTGATGCCCACACAAAAACCTGTTCACATCTGTGCAAAGCAATGATATTTATAATAACCCCCCATAGGAATAATTTAAATGCCCATCAAAGGATGAACTGATCAACAGAATGTGGCGTAGTTATATAGTGGAGTATTAGACAATTAAAACAAGAATGAATGCCTTTCTTTGAGAAGGTTTAGGCAGTTAATGGTTCCTGGGGGAGAGTCGTGCTCCTCAGTGGTAAATAGCCTTTGACCAAGTAAATAATCCCCACTCAGTGCTCATGCAAGCAACCCTGATAAAATGCAGTAAGGGTTTAAAAAGACATGAGAGTAGGAGGGGGCTTGTTGTGAAAAGGACAGGTTTTGGTGGGAGGGATAAGAAAGGTATTCTTAGGGAGTATAATCAGAGTGTGTGTGTGTGTGTGTGTGTGTGTGTGTGTGTGTGTGTGAAAGGAAAAGTAATTTTTTTAAAGAATGACCTGCTGCTGATGCTGCACAAGGAAGAAAACTTGAAAGCATTATTCTCTAGTAAAAGAAGCTAGACCCAAAAAAAGACAAATATTGTATGACCCCATTGGTATGAAATGACTACAAAAAGTAAATCTATAAAGACAAAATTACTGAGAGTGGTGGCACACACCTGGAATTCCAGCACTCAAAAGGTAGAAGCAGGAATATTATGAGTCCAGAGCCAACAGGAGTGACATAGCAAATGTCTATGAATGAATGAATGAATGAGTACTGAGATTAAATGAATGTTGTCTAAGCTGTGAGGTGGGGATGATAAGGAATGGCTGCTATGGAGTATCCTGTTTATTTCCAAAATGGTGGAATGTTCTAGAATAAACACAACTCTGTAAATATACTAAAAGAATCATCAGGTAGTACACTTAAAAGGATCAATTTCATGTGTAAACTATATTTCAATAAAGTCATTAAATGGGGGTTGTAGAAATGGCTCCTTGGTTTAGAACACTAGCTGCTCTTTCAGAGGATCCATGTTTGATTCCATGCACCCACATGTCTGTAAAGCTGTAACTGTGTCCTTTTCTGGCCTTTGTCAGCACCAGGCAGGAAAGTGGTGCACAGACATACATGCACACAAAAACACCCATAGTCATAAAAATATTTTTATTTAAAAAAATAAAGTCACTATATAATTCCACTTTCAGGTGTTGAGCATTAGTGGCACACACCTATAGTCTCAGGACTATGAAGACAGAGGCAGGAGAATCATTTCAAGTTCAAGGTCAGCCTGGAGCACATAGCAAGTTCCAGGTAAGCCAGAACTACATAGTCAGTCCTCAAAAACAAATACAAAGTAAACTTACAAAAGAAAATTGAGAAGGTAAAATTTATCTACTCCCTTCAGAGACATAGAAGTCTACCTTTGAGAATATTAATTGAATAAAATTATCTCCATCTTTTTACTTCCTTTCCTTCTCAGTTCAGTGACTTTGAGGGTCTAAATCCTAGTCAGATGAGGTAGGTAGAGACACTGGGTGGACAGAGGCAAAATGAGTCAACCACATTTCTGCTTTCTGTCTTGAAGCTGCTTGACAGACACAAACTTGAACTGGAGAACAGAGAACTCTCCATTTAAATCAAGTTTAAAGTTAAAAGTGTTAAATGGAACTGGATGTGTTAATTTCTGGACTGTATTGTCTACACACGGCATTAACTATTTTTATTTAACCAAAGTTTCATTCAGGGGGAGTGAAAAGAGTAGTTAGCTCCACTGGATACATTTGGAGGAATAAATGGAAATGAATTAATGAATTTATTGAAGATAAATTAGGCATGCCTCCTCTAGGTTGCACCAGTTCAAGATACTAGTTGCAACTGAAAAACGTAATTTACAATGATGATTCGGGTGCCAAGTAGCTGAAATAGAATTGCTTTTTATCAGCCTCATTCTGAAAACCCCCCTCTACTCCTCCAGGCCATGGCCTGCTTCCTACACTTGTTCAAGATAATCTCTTGTCTTAATTCTGCAGCAATAAAACACACACCTCCTGTCAGGGTGGTGCACATAAAAGTGGGTATTAAAATCTTGTGAGCAGATGTTAAAGAATGCAGCTTTTGGTTACTGTAAAGATATTATCATCCAGAATTTCCCTTATCAGCTTCAAAGAGAAAAGACATTTGGGAAAAAAAATAGTACAGCTGGAAGGCCAGAATGTAACTTGGTTGGTAGAGTTCTTACTTAGCATGCATGAAGCCCTGCGTTCAAAGCCAACACTCCATAAAATCAAGTGGGATGTCATATGGCAATATTCCTAGTACTCAGGAAATGAAAGTAAGTGGACCAAAGTCATCTTTATCTGGACAACAAGTTCCAGATTTGCCTGGGATATGAGAGATCCTGTTCCCAAAAAGAAAAAAAAAAAAAAAAAAAGTAATGACCATAACCATGTCTGCCAATCATTATGCGGAGATTTTAATTGGAAAAAAAACAAAAAACAAGTCTTTCCTGCAGAGTAGGTCAAACCTGGGGTCAACTAAAATTCCTGGAAAAGAGGCCTTGTCCCGTTTCCAAATTGTGTTATAGCTCCTTTCAGGGCACCTTTCCTCATTTTGTTCCGTCCAATATTGTGTTGATTTGATAGAAACTGTTTCTTTCAAAGGTAGCTTTAATTTTTAAAGGGAGGAATGCATGTATTACTCCACTGAGCAGTAAAATTAATGTAAGTTTTTTCTCATGGCCCATCAGACAGCTCACAGAGTAAGCAATGACACATATTCCTGGCAATTCAGTTGCTTATTTTGTCATGACCTTTCTTTTTGTCATTGTTTCATGTAGGATCTGAGGATGGATTGTCAGGCTTGCATGGTAAGTATTTTTACCTGCTGAGCCATCTCATCATCAGCCGGAGGTGACGGGCATAAGCACATTGGTAGTGTCACAGATGCTTCGAGATTCTGACAGCTCTTCACAACAGATACTATGCACATTTAGAAAAATGACGCATGACTGTTGTGGAATTATTTGTTTACGCTGTGAAGATCTGTCTTTGCCCCGGCACCTTCTGATTGATTTAATAAAGAGCTGAATGGCCAAGAACTAGGCAGGAAGAAGTTAGGTGGGATTCCCAGAGACAGAGAGGACTCTGGGAAGAAGGAAGAGAGTTGCCAGCCAGACTCAGTGGAAACAGGAGATGCAGGATGGAAGAGAGGTAACACCGCGTGGCAGAACATAGATTAATATAAGTGGGTTAATTTAAGTTATAAGAGCTGGTAGAGACAAGCCTAAGCTAAAGGCTGAGCTTTCACAATTAATATAAGTCTCAGTGTCATTATTTGTGGGCTGGCAGTCCCAACAAAAAAACTACGACTACATATGGCATGGACTACATACACGTGGAGACCTGACTATCCACATAGGGCCCAAGAAAGCCGTCTCTGGAGTAGGCTCTGAGTACAGAGGTGTGGCTGTTTTAAAAGGTGCTGCTGTGCAGCTGAGCAGTTGAGCAGCCAACACTGGGTACAAACATCTGCCACAGGCAGTCACAGCCATGTCCCAGAGCTGGGGTGGGTAAATGTGGCTCCCACCAGTGCCACCAGAATGAGGCTAGGCTCTCAGGGAGCCGAGGGGAGAGGCGGGGAGTGGACGACGACAGATCCAGCCACCAGAGCCATGTGGTGGAGGACCCAGGCACCACTGCCTAGACATTAAAGGTTTGGCTCACACTGTCAGAAAAGGCTGCGGTCACTCAAAAAGTCAGGTCCAGACCAAGAAAAACCTCTGAACAGATATAGTATGCTTTAAAATGTGCTTAGATGCTAAAGAAAGAAAAGAAAAATGAGTATAGACAGTCATAGAAAAATAAATAAGTAGTTTAAAAAACAATAGAAAAGTCTTTAAAGAAAGAGTAAAGTAATATGAGCAGAGTCACTCACCTCTTGGTCCAATGGGAGCTGGTGGTTTGGTTTCCGTGCCTCAGGAAGTTACAGGGATCTCAGGTGGATGGGTATTGGGGCAGGGCATATAGATTGCAGGTCCGATGGGGGGATTTTGTAGGGGGGCCTTCCTGCAGGAGTTTTCCCTGCTGGCGGGCAACTGGGGCAGAGTTGGATGGGGGTTCCTGGGAACTGGCTATGTCCCAGGGCTTGGGTCCTAGGGGCCAAGTAAAGTAATATGAAAAGAATAAGCCACACATGGATGGGAAATACACAGAGTGCCTGGATTCTGTATGTTGCTTTGTTTACTTAGAATTTTTAAAATGCTGATGAGCAAAGGGCAAACACTGCCGAGAGACATTGGATTATGGAAGGGACTGCTCAATTAAACTAGCCTATATGTTTTTTTTTTTAATGTCTTAACTTCAGAATGGAAGTCAGAAAATATGTTGTGTTGGGTGAGAGGTTTTGCTTTTGTTTCCACAGGAAACAAAAAGCTACAGATTCCTTCAAAATTAATAAAGCTCAGATTTGATTAAGGGGGACCTCCTGAAAATCTCAGCTACAGACATGAAGGGAAAAAAACAAGAAAAACTAAAGACAGTTAATGTATATGCTGAGCCTTCTACATGGGAACAGCTCTGAGACTGGATAAAACATGATAAATCTTGTTGGCTACAGAGTCTTCATGACTTATTATTATATGTCATCCTTTCATATGACATGAATAGAGATTTATATTACAGTTTGACTATGTAGTCCAAATGAACTTATAAAGTTGACAGATGGCTTTTATCTGCTCAAACATAAAACAAAAAAAATCACCTTTAGCTGATTTGTACACACCACACATTCTCTACTTGTATTAATACAGATGTCTATGTTACCATTGAAATTTAGTGTGTTTTCAGAAAAAAAAAGACCAGACACTAATAAAGACAAGTAGCCCAAGTGATTCAGTCTCTCAGAATGCCTCTGTTGCAGTTTCCTCAAATTTATGCATCCAGAACAACTTTTAAAGCCGCTAGCTGAGATGGTCCAGCCTCATAGACTACTTTAGCCATGACTTCAGATAAGTCTTACACTTTCCCATCACAGAGAATGGACAACAAATGATACAGCTAGCTCTCCCAGGACTTAACCATTATCCCAATTTTCTCAGGGTCTCCTAGGGATGCCATCATCCCCAGACAACAGGAAGCAGTCTAGAGAACATGACGCCCCCATTCCTAAGAGATGGGATGGATGGTGTTTGGACGATGATCAGTGGGTTATGAATGTTTACTGGATTGGTTACAAGTTGTTATTGGTCATAGTCAGGGAAGCAAAGGAGATTAGATTCAGGGATCTCTTTCTGAAAAGAAAAAAGGGCGGATATAGGAAAGAGATTATTAAATCTACTTTTAAAATAGAAATGATA
>CABHPQ010000139.1:11542-37063 GCA_902168405.1 Peromyscus aztecus
TGTTGCAGTTTCCTCAAAATTCTGCATCCAGAACAACTTCAAAGCTGATAGTTGAGGTGGTCCAGCCTCACAGACTATCCAGCCAAGACCAGATAAGCTCTATACTTTCCCATCACACAGAGACTACACAAAAAATAATACAGTCAGCTCTTGACCAGGACTTGGCCATTGTCACATTTTCTCAGGGTCCCCTAAAGATGCTGTCACCCCCAGAAAATAGGAAGCAGTCTAAAGAACATGACGCTCACATTCCCAAGAAGTGGGGTGGGTGGTTTCTGGTCATTTGGTAGATTATGGATGTTTATTATCATTTAGGTTGGTTGTTTGCAAGTTGTTGTTGGTCGTGGTCAGGGAGAAAGCAAAACCAAGAAGATTAGATTCAGGGATCTCTTTCTGAAGGAAAAAAGGGGAATATAGTATAGAAATGATAGAATAAAAGGGTAGATTAGTGAATCTACTTTTAGACTAAAAACAATTATTAATCTCAAATATTTTACATTGGTATGAATTTTTGTATATTGATGCAAATTTAAGGTAAATTTTGTTAGAACATGCTCTACATATGTTCCCACTCTTGTTTAAGGTTATTTAGTTTATTTATATCATTTATAAATATTTATATATTTATATTATATTATAAATTTAGGTTATTTTTCTTAGAACATACTCTATATATGTTTCTACTCTTGTTTAAGGTATTGTACCTATACAGCTCATTTAAAAATGTAGTGTAAAGTTTTAGTCTTTTTTCAAAAAGATTTATTTGTTATGTATACAGTGTTCTGCCTGCATACATGGAGAACACCAGAAGAGGGCACCAGATCTCATTACAGATGGTTGTGAGCCACTATGTGATTGCTAGGAATTGAACTCAGGACCTCTGGAAGAGCAGCCAGTGCTCTTAACCTCTGAGTCATCTTGCCAGCCCAAGTTTTAGTCTTTGAAAGCTATTTAGGGTAATAAAGAGAGACAGGTTAGTAGTTAGTCATCTATAACAAACTTATAGTCATGTTAGGTATCTTTTCAAGGTCAAACAGATATATTTTAAATACATAGTTGGTCTTTAAACACTTCAAAGAACTACAGAATATGGCATTTAAAATGTTTTAATAACACAAGGTTTTTTATGACAGTGGGACACATCTGCTCCTGGCAGCACCAATTTACTTTAAAAAAAAAAAAAAAAAGACAATGAGCACCAAAGAACTTCCATATGTTTGCTTTGAATGGGACAAAGCTAGCCATTTGGGCAATAAAATGTCCTTGCCTTAACAACTGAAAGTATGCTTTCCAAATTGGACAAGCTGGACACAAAAGAAGGTGACTGCAAAACTTTGGTAGGACAGACCTTCAGAATTTCCTTCCTCACAAAAAAAAAAAAGCCTGTCAGATATTCCAGGCCCTTAGACTGAAGATGGATGCCCTAACATTGCAGAGGAACCTTGGGTGACTGTCCAGGCAGCCAGCTGTCTCTGTTGTTTCTGTAGTTTTGGAAGTTGCTTGTTCTGCGCTTCCTGCTTACTCAGGTAATATTATACCCTTCTCTGGTCTTTGGTGGGGTTGAAGAATAGATAGTTATAGTTTTATAGTTTTCCTTGTTACCAAGTTCAGAAAAGTAACTTACATAAGAGATATGAAGTTTACAAGGCTGAGAAGCATAAAAGCTTAAGTTGTTTATCTAAGAAAATGTTTTGAGGTCTAAAAAGATATTTTTAGAGTGGTAAAACAAGTTAGGATCGAAAGTGAATTGAATACAAAACTTTGGACTCACCAAGATAGGGTAGACAATGTAGTATTTGCTCTCAATTTGCCAAATTCAAATGAACTGGACATTGTGAATGTAATTCTTACCTGATAATTGTTCTTATTCTATATAGTTTTAGTATGTTAGAATTAAAACCTAAATTTTATTTAGAAAAAGGGGGGAAATGTCATGGGATATTTTGATCATACTCTGACATTCCTGAGACTAACAAGAAAGTTTACTTTGAATCATAGGGTAGAGATAGCTACTAACTGACCAAAATTAGCCATAGAGGTTTTGGAGGACTGAGGACATATAGAGAGACACAAGAAGTAGTAGGGTGGGATTTAGAAAGATTCTCAGCCTTTTTTGGATCAAGGAAGGAAAAAGAGAGAGAGAGAGAGAGAGAGAAAGAGAGAGAGAGAGAGAGAGAGAGAGAGAGAGAGAGAGGAGGTCACTGGTCACTTCTCTGATCATTCAGGTTCTTACCCTGATATCTGACTCCTGAGTTTTTATTGATAAAGAATAATTAGATAAATGCTTCACATAACTGATGATGAGATACTCCTTCAAAAACACTTGAAGCAAGAAAGACGGGAATGAGAGCATCCACCTATAATCCTCACACTTGGGAAGCTGAAACTTGTCACTCTCCTGTTTCAGCCAATCTAGTCTATGTGACAAGAACCTTTGTCAATTTTTTTTTAATTAAAAACAGCCACAGCAAAGCATGATAGAGGCAATGCGTTGTTACCTCTCTCACTGTGACAAAAGCAAGGAGGGAGAGTTTGTTTGGGCTCACACTTCCAGAGGATAGGCTGTCATGGTGGTGACATCACAGCGGTAGGGCACTCGAGGCAGTTGACAAACTACATCCAGTCATGAAGCAGAAAGGAATGATGGTACTCTGCCTGCTTTCACCTTATCATTAATTTCAGGGCCCCAAATCCTGGTGCTATGATCACTTAGGGTGAATGTTCACATCTCAGTTAACCCAGTCCAGAAACTCCCTCACAGACATTGCCAGAGGGTCATCTCCTAGGTGATTCTGGATCCTGTCAAGTTGAAAACCAAAATTAATCATCACAGGTAATTAATGGTAGAGTTCAGTGATCAATCGGGTATAGTGAAGACCATTTGACATATGGAGATCAACTGGAAATAGCCTTGGCGGAAGAAATCAATAATTGCTTACATAGTGGCCTCCAGAAATTATGCCTGGAGATATGTCAAAATCACTGATTCAAAAAGAATTAAACAGTGATGTTCGATGAGCATCCCCAGGATGTAATACTAGGGAAAAACACATCTCGTTGGCCTTTTGCTGGAGGCTCTCAGTTACTCTAGCTAGCCTTTCATGGCAAGTGTGATCCCTCCATGCTACACAGGATTTATCTGCACAGGCATGTGGCGTGGATTCAGTGAGACCATCTATAAAATACCCAGTCTAAAATAGTAATGGTATATGGTAGTTCAATTCTTCTCTCACTAACAAGGGAGTTTGCCAGGAGTTATGGTTGGAAATAGGAAAACAACATACATCTGATAACAAACAAACAAACAAACAAACAAATAAATAAATGTTTTTAAGAGAGAGAGAGGCACAAGGTGGTGGTGGTGTGTATCTTTAATCCCAAAATTTGGGAGGCAAAGGCAGGCAGATCAGTGGGAGGATGGTGAGAATGATCAATGTGAAAAGATACCTTGACCCCAGCAACTCTTAGAAAGAAAACATTTAACTGGGGTGGCTCACTTACAGTTTCAGAGGTTCAGTTCATTATCATCATAAGGGGGAGCATGGTGGCAGACAGGCAGGTGTGGGGTTGTAGTAGCTGAGAGACCTACAGAGTCTTACAGGCAACAGAAAGTCGACTGACTGTCACACTGAGGGAAACTTGAGCAAAAGAGACCTCAAAGTCCACCCCCACAGTGACACACTTCCTCCAACAAGGCCACATCTCCCTTTGGGGGCCATTTTCTTTCAAACCACTGCAATCAGCTTCATGTTGCCTCATTGGCTGCCATCGGCTGCTACTGCCTGCTATGCAGATCACTGAGTTTGAGGCCAGCCTGGTCTACAGAGGGAGTTCCAAGGCAGTTAGGGATCCAGAGAGAAACCAGTCTCAAAACCAAACCAAAACAAAGCAAAAACAGAAGAGAGACTCTAGCTTAATTTAATGGATCAGATGACACAAGACATAAATCTATAGAAATAAGCATGCACTTACCAAAGAAATTAAGCTCTTCAAACATACTCAGTATTGAGAGACTACCATTGAGTAGACTAGGATAAGATGACAAGAAATGTTTTCTCTCATGTGAGAAGTCCTTCAGAGCAGTGGGAAGATGGTGTGAATGATCAGCTTCGTGAAGCCTCATCAGCTACTGTGTGGACTATGTTTCCACACAGAAGAAGATATTGTTCATAGAGAAATCTATCATCTAGATAAGGGATAAGCTCCTTGTTTAAAGTGATAGCTGGATATGGGGCATAAGAGAAATATCTATATTCTGTATTAGTTACTTTTCTCACCGCCGTGATAGAATACCAGACAGAAATAACTTAATGCAGTGGTGGTTCACTTGGGCTTAAGGTTCAGGGAATGCAGTCCATCTTGGCTTAGAAGGTATGACAGCTCACTGCTCTGACCATTGTGGCAGGAACTCATGACTCAGCTAGTTACATTTTGACAAATCGGAAGGCAGAAAACTAGACTGGAAATATGACCCATCTATATCCTGCAAGGTCCACCCCTATATCTCTGCATTGTTCAGTGAGGTCCTGGTCTAAAAAGACTGATAGCCTCCCACACAGCACCACTAGTTAGAAACCATGTGTTTGGGCATGTGCGCCAGTGGGGGTACATTCTACCCTCAAATCATAACAACTAAACCACAGAGACATCAGTACTGAAGCACAAGCCATCTGAAGTCACTTTTTGATTGTTCAACAAAATGAACGTGACATACAGTCCTCAGACCTGAATTTGGAAACAATTGCTTCCATTTGAATCTGTGAACTTAAATTCTTAAGTCTATATTACCACTGTCTTGTGATACACCTCTATAATGTCATCAGACTTTTTTTCTGGATATTTTATGTCTTCATTTAATAACCTCTGCTGAATGACTTTTTCTCATTAAAAATCAATTAGAGAAAAAAATCAATTAGAAATATAAAAGTCACAGAATTAGAGCTGCTCCAAGAAATAATGATTTCTCCCCAAAGGGCTGTTATTAAAAGAAAACATTGTCCCACAAGCTTGACTTTAACAGTGTTTATTACACGTACTGAATTCATTACATCTAAGTTTACCAACAAAAGATACACGCAAGTGATGTAGAGATGGCTCAGTGGTTATGAGCACTTGCTGCTCTTCCAGAGGACTCACACTGGGTGGTGGTTCATAATCGCGTACAACTCCAGTTCCAGGATACCTGGCAGGCTCTTCTTTCCTCTGTAGGCACTTGCATGGATGTGTGTACTCATCCACACGCATGTGCTCACACACTAAATAAATAAGTGAGTAAATAACTGACTAAATAGCTGGTAGGTGTGAAGAGCCCTGAAACCTGTGTTATGATGTTCACCAGTGGATCACTGTGCTGGCACAATGCAACGTAATTACAGGACACGGGGTATTATGGGCCAAAACATGTAGCATCTTGATGGTAAAATGGACAATTGCAATTGCACAGTACAGCATCAAAATGGCACATTAGGATGGACATAGTGACATATACCTTTAATCTCTGTACTTGGGTGGCAGAGACAGGCAGATCTCTGTGAATTTCAGGACAGTGTCACTTACACAGACAGTCCAGGACAGCCAGGGTAGCATAGAGATACCCTGTCAAGAAAAAAAAAAAGGGAAGAAAAGACTGGCACCTTAGACTATTATATTATTGTAATACAACACTACAGGTGGGCCACAGGAAGCAGAAGCAGGCAGATCTCTGAATTTGAGGTCAGCCTGGTCTACAGAATGAGCTCTAGGACAGCTAGACCTACACTGAGAAAACCTGTGTTGAAACATAAAAACAACAACAACAACATTACAATGTGTCATTATAATGACATGATGCAGCATTGAGATGATGCACTGAAGCATTGTGGTATCAAACTCCATCCTTTGGAAGGCAAAAATGAAGCATTGGGATGTCACAGTTGAACACTGGGATGTTACAATGCAGCATTGTGATGGGACAAGGAGGACTTCTGATGTCACAGTGGAACATTTTCTGATATAGTACAGAATTATGATGGCACAGTGGAGCTTGTGATGTCACAATGCAGTGTTGTGATTGCTCAAAGGAGCGGTGAGATGGCATTGTGCCACCACAATGAAATATGGCTATGGAATACTGAGTGTTGTAGTTTGAAATACTGAAATATTTGAGATATTGAAATATTGAAATATTGTGGAATAGAGCACAACGCAGCATTGTAATAGTAAGTGGAGCTTTGTAATGTCGAAATGCAGAATCATGATGGTAAAATGGAGGGTTGCGAATGCACAATGCAGCATTGTAATAGTAAGTGCAGAATCATGATAGTAAAATGGAGGGTTGTGATTGCACAATGCAGCATCAAGATGCTATATTGGAGCATTATGTTGTCACAATGGAGCACTATGATGTCAAAATGCAGTATTATGATGGGACAAGTAGTGTTATGATGTCACAGTGGAACATTTTCTGATGTAGTATAGCATTGTGATGGCATTATTTGACCAAGCACTCCAACACTTTAAAGGCATAATGGACCATTGTAATGTCACAATGCAGTGTGATAGGATAAAGAGTATTGTATGTCACAGCAGAATATTGTGATGGCCAAGTACATCATTGAAATGACATGATAGAGCTTTATGATACCAAAAGGCAGCATTAATTGTGGCATCACAGTTACACAATGCAACATTAATATGGCAAAGGAGTCAATGTGACATCAAATGCAGCATTTAATGGCACATAAGAACAATAGGTTGTCAAAACACAGCATTGTGATGACACACTAGAACTCCCCACTCTCAAAATCACAGTGATGTTTCAGTGGAATATTATGTTGACACTGTGGAGCTTTGTGATGTCATAATGCAACATGAAATAGCAGAATGGAACTCTGTGCTCTCATAGCACAGCACTGGAACAGCACAACAGGACCTTGTGATGCTCCAATGTAGTACGAGGATGACACACGGAGCAAGGTGACATCACCATATAGCACTGTGATGGCACAATAGATATTTGTAATGACACAATGTATCACTAGGATAGCAAAGCAGTCTTGTTACTAAAAAATAAAAAAATAAAAATAAGGGAGGACTTTGATGGCATAATTAAGCATAACGACGCCATACTAGATCACTGTGATGTGATGATAGGGCACTGTGGTGATGGAATAGATCTTTGTGACTTGTTTTGGTTGTTTATTTGTTTCTTTCTTTCTTTGTTTTTGTTTTTGGAGACAGGGTTTCTCTGTGTATCCTTGACTGTCCTAGAACACACTCTGTAGACCACTATGATGTCAAAATGCCTAGAATTCATAGATATTCTCTGCCTCCCAAGTGCTGGGATTAAAGGTATGTGCCACTATGCCCAGCAATTTTTTTTTAATTAGAAAAGTTAAGATTTACTCATTTTATTTACTGTCTTAGTTACTGTTCTATTGCTGTGAAGAGACACCATGATCAAGGCAGCTTATAAAATAAAGCGTTTTATGGGGGCTTGCTTATGGTTTCAGAAGGTTGGTTCATGATCATCACAGTGGGAAGTATGGCAGCAGGCAGGCAGGCATAGTGCTGTAGCTGTAGCTGAGAGCTTACATCTTAACTTCTGAAAGATGGAAGAAGAGAGAGCAAGACTGGCAATGATATAGACTTTTAAAACCTCAAAGTCCACCCCCAGTGTCATCACTATGCTCTACTATGATATCACAATAGTAATCCAATATGATGAGACCATACCTCCTAATCCTTCCTGAACAGTCCACCAGCTGGGAACCAGACATTCAAATATATGGGCCTATGGTGGCCATTCTTATTTAAACTGCCACATTTATAGCGGGTCTTTGTGACATCACATTGCAGTACTGTAATGGCACAAAGAGCACTACAATGACATAGTGGATTTTGTGATCTCACAGTGTAACATTGGAAGGGCACAAATGACCATTGTGATGACAGAATGGACCACTGAGATGTCACAACACAACATTTTAGTGTCCCAATGCAGCACTGTGTTGGCAAAATAGAGCATTGTGGTGGCACAATGGAGTATTACAATGGAACAAGGAGTATTGTGCATCACAATAGAGCATTGTGATGATCCTCTTTAGCACTAGGATGGTAAGATGGAGCTATGCAATAACACGGTGTATTACTTCGATGACACAAAGGAGCATTATGATGTCATAATTCAGCAGTGTGATTGATCCTGGTGATGTTTTTAAGTATAGCACTGTGATGGAACATGGAGTACACTGTGTCACAATGAATTGTTGTGATGTCAAAATATGGCATCATATTGGCACAATAGAACATCATGATGTCACAGGGAGCTTTGTGGTATTACAATGCAGTCTTGCATTGTCACAATATATCATTATAATGTCACAATGTAGCACTACAATGTTACAGTTTGGCATTGTTATGGCAGAATATAGCACTGTGATGAAAACAGAGCTTTGTGAAGTCACAATGCAACATTATGACACAAGAACATTGTATTAAAAGTGGAGTATTGTAATGGCACAATTCACCTTATAATGTAGCAGTGTGGTACAGTGATGGCACATGGACACATTATGATAGCAAAATGGATAATTATGAGATCATAGTGCAGTATTTTTATGGTACATTACAGCAGAGTTTGCTGTGGGATGTCCTTCTGTACGCTGTGAATATGTGTGGCTCTGATTGGTTGATAAATAAAGCTGCATTGGCCTGTGGCAGGGCAGGATAAGGTTAGGCAGTACATTCAGACTGAAGATGAGATGAAGAAGGATGGAGTCAGGGGAGATGCCAGCTGCCACCCAAGGGGCAACAAGATGCCAGCAGACTGGTAATGCCACAGCTACGTGGCAACATACAAATTAATAGAAATGGGTTGAGTTAAGTTATAAGAACTAGCTAGCAAGAAGTCTGACCCATAGGCCATATAATTTGCAAGTAATATAAGCCTCTATGTGTTTACTTGGGACTGAGTGACTGCGACTGGGTGCGACACAGGAAAACTTCTCCCTACAAGAGTTGTCAATTACAGCATTGTAATGATACAATGAGGCATTCTGATGTCACAGTAGAGCATCATGACAGCACAATGAATATTTTTGACGTCACAGGGTAGCATTGGGATGGCATAGTGGAACACTGTGACCTGATAATGGAGCATCATGATGACACAGTGAAGCACTGTAATGCCACCAAATAGATCATTGCTGTGGTACAACAGAGCGTTTTGATGACACAATGGGACATTGTGATGTTACAGTGAACCAATATATTAGCATAATACAGTATTTTATGATGCCTCAATAGAATACTGTGACATAAAATTGCAGAATTATGATGGTTAGTGCAATATTGTATTGTCCTGGTAGAGTATAGCATTATGGTGCACAATGGGACTTTGTGGTATCACAATGTGGCATTGTGGTAACAAAAATAGAACATTCTGTTGTCACAATGTCACACTGTTATATAAACATTGCAACATTGGGATGACACAGTGGAACACTATGATGTCACAATGGAACTTTATGATGGCACACTACTGCATAGTGATGTTATAATGGAACACTGAGATGGTTAAATGAGACCATTTGATGTCACAATGAGCACTGTGATCGAACAAGAAGTGTTATGTTATCTTCTGGAAGAATAGCATGGCATGCTGCTCTTAATTGCTGAACCATATCTTCAACCCCTTTTAATATGTATTTCTACATATTAGGAAAATATTTTCTCCCAAGCTTATAAAAAGCAGTGGTCATGTGACTTCCATAGACAAAAAACATTTCCAACTATTTTGACTTTTGCTTTTTGTATTTATCTCTGAATGTTTTTTGTTTTGTTTTTTTAGTTTTTCGAGATAGGGTTTCTCTGTGTAGCCCTGGATGTCCTGGAACTCACTCAGTAGACCAGGATGACCTTGAACTCTCAAAGATCCGCCTGACTCTCCCTCTCAAGTGCTGGAATTAAAGATATGTGCCACCGCCTGGCTTATCTCTGAATTGTTAAGTACTTTGTTTATAATGCTGCTTACTAGGTTTTCAGTTTTAGTCTTTATTTGCTGACTTGCTCTGTAAAACTTAATAATTTAGCTCCTGGTGGCAGGAGAGTTAAGATCACATACTATGTTTTCAAAGGACCCAGGTTTGGGTCCCAAACTCACACTAGGTGACTCATAACTGCCTTTATCTCCAGGTTCAGGGGAATCTGATGCCTCTGGCCTTGATGAGCACCTGCCCTCACATGCATAACCTGCCACACACACACAGAGTTTAAAAATAAGATAAATCCCCCCCTTTTTTTTTTTTTTTTGGTTTTTTGAGACAGGGTTTCTCTGTGTAGCTTTGCGCCTTTCCTGGAACTCGCTTGGGAGACCAGGTTGGTCTCGAACTCACAAAGATCCGCCTGCCTCTGCCTCCCAGTGCTGGGATTAAAGGCGTGTGCCACCACCGCCCGGCTGATAAATCCCTTTTTAAAAATGTGCTCCCTCATGGTTATTCCTCCCTAAAATAGACTTTTCCTTTCCTTTTATCCTCTAATAAAGATAAAAACATAAATGTAATCAAATATTTAATATGTGTTACTATGTGACCTGAGCCACAATGTTCCTTTCCTTTTTGCCTAACTACTTTCTTTCCTTCCTTTTTATTTTTTTATTCATTTTTTTAAAGATTTATTTACTTATTATGTATACAGTGTTCTGTTTGCATGTATCCCTGCAGGCCAGAAGAGGGCACCAGATCTCATTACAGATGGTTGTGAGCCACCATATGGGTGCTGGGAATTGAACTCAGGACCTCTGGACGAACAGCCAGTGTTCTCAACCTCTGAGCCATCTCTCCAGCCCCCCTTCCTTTTTATTAACATGGTCTCAGTCTTAGTTAGGGTTTCTATTGCTGTGATAAAACACCAAGACCAAAAAGCAAGTTTGGGATGAAAGGGTTTGTTTGATTTATACTTTCCATATCACTATTTGTCTTAGGGTTTCTATTGCTGTGATGATGAGGCACCATGACCATGGCAACTCTTATAAAAGAAAACATTTAATTGGATAGCTTATAGTTCAGAGGTTTAGTCCATTATAATCATGGCAGAACATGGAAACATGCAGGCAGATATGGTGCTGGAGAAGGAGCTGAGAGTCTACATCTTGATCTGTAGACAACAGGTAGTGAACTATAACACTAGGTGTAGCTTGAGCATAGGAGACCTCAAAGCCCACCCCCACAATGACACACTTCCTCCAACAAGGCCACACTTGCTTGAACAAGGCCACACCTCCTAATAGTGTCACTCCCTTTGGGGACTGTTTTTTTTTGTTTTCCAAACCACCACACTATTCATCATTGAAAGAATTCAGGACAGCAACTCATACAGGGCAGGAACCTGGAGGGAGGAGCTGATGCAGAGGCCATGGAGGAGTGCTGCTTACTGGCTTGCTCCCCATGGCTTGCTCAGCATGCTTTCTTATAGAATCCAGGACCATCACCCCAGGGGATGCCCACCCACAATGGGTTGTACCCTCTCACATAAATCACTAATTAAGAAAATGTTCTACAGGCCTGCCCACAGCCTGTTCTTACAGAGACATTTTCTTAATTGAGGTTTCCTCCTCTCAGATGACTTTAGCTGTGTCAAGGTGACATAAAACTATCCAGCACAGTCTCTATAGCACCAGCTGCCTTAAAACTCTGTATGCACTCCAGCCTGGCCTAAAACTTACTAGGTAGACAAGGCTAGCTTTCAACTCATAATCTTTCTCTCTCAGCCTCCCAAATGCTGCTATTATAGGCATGTACCCTCATGCTCAGTTCTATATAATATTTTAATATATGAAAGAGGAAAAGTTTCAACAAAATATGACATGGGTTCATAGTCAGTTTTATTTAGGACTTAATGACATGTAGAAGATGGGGTTTGATTTGTGGAACTCAGGGCCTGAACTCTGGACCTCATGAACATTAGTCAAGTGCTACCACTGAGCCACACCCCTAGCCCAAGAGATAGGATTTTATATTATCATACACAAAAAATTATACTGAAAACATGAGTTGAAGGAAACATATCTAGCTCCTAGTGACATCCATGTACTAATAGAAGTGTTTCCCAGAACTCTCCTCCACTGTTGGTGGGAGTGCAAACTTGTACAACCACTGTGGAAATCAATATAGTAGTTTCTCAGAAAATTGGGAATGGATCTACTTCAAGACCCAGCCATACCACTCTTGGGCATATACCCAAGGAATGCTCAATCATACCACAAGAACACTTGCTCAACTATGTTCATAGCAGCATTATTCATAATAGCCAGAACCTGGAAACCACCTACATGCCTGTCAACTGAAGAATGGATTAAGAAAATGTGGTACATATACACAATGGAGTATTACTCAGCGGAGAAAAACAATGACATCATGAAATTTGCAGGCAAATAGATGGAACTAGAAAATATCACCCTGAGTGAGGTAACTGAGACTCAGAAGGACAAACATGGTTTGTACTCACTCATAAGTGGATACTAGATATAAAGCAAAGGATAACCAGACTGCAACCCACAGATCCAGGGAGGCTACCTAGCAGAGAGGACCCTAGGATGACTGTGACTTATAATAAGTTTTGGTTTTGCCCAACCACTGGGCATGCTTTAGTGAAACATTTCACTATTAGGATAAGAATTTGGGAGTTGGGGATTTAGCTCAGTGGTAGAGCGCTTGCCTAGCTAAGTACAAGGCCCTGGGTTCGGTCCTCAGCTCCAGGAAAAAGAAAAAGAAAAAAAAATTTGTACCGTATCAAGCTGATAAAAGGATATGCTGGCTGTATGCCCCGACCATCGGGGTCTTCAACGGGGACCTAAAGGGAGGGCCGGCGAATGAGAGGGACAAGAGACACAAAGAATGAGAGCAAGACAGGACGTCTGATGAAGCTCCAAAATTTTATTTTTCTCTCAAGGTATTATATATAGGTAGGCAAAGGGGTATGCAAGCAGGAAGGGACTTAATTATGGTCTATTCGGCCAGCAGGAAATGTTGCTCTGAAGGTTATCTATCTACCCTTGTCTAACTGCCTAATTGCTTAACTGCAGCTCATTCACCTGATATCTGAGAAGAGGTCCTGGTATCTGTGAGAAGAGGTTCTGGTGCTATGGAGACTTAAGCAAGGCCTAGATCTAAGAAAAGAGGAGAGAATCCGAAACATGGCAGCGTGTGTGTCAAGGGTCACTTAGGCTTATGGCTCCCGTCAGCTGTACTCTCAGGAGGGGAGACTAAAATCTTTTTAGATTATGGATTAGCCTATAGAAAAATGTCTACTGTAAGTCAAACAGTGAAGGGGAAGATGAATAGGAATCTCACTTACACAACTTACGTAAAACATAGCTCTCTGAACAGATGAAGATAGGTTTCTTCTGTATCCCAGAATCTAATTGATATTTATATGTATAATTCAGCTAATATTTGGCTTAAAAAGGTTTATTGGGAAATGTTATCTTTTTTTTTTTTTTTTTTTTTTCCGAGACAGGGTTTCTCTGTGTAGCTTTGCACCTTTCCTGGAACTCGCTTTGGAGACCAGGCTGGCCTCGAACTCACAGAGATCCGCCTGCCTCTGCCCCCCGAGTGCTGGGATTAAAGGGGTGTGCCACCACTGCCCAGCGGGAAATGTTATCATTTTTACTATTTTCTACAGAGAAAATATTTTCCAGTTTCAAATAACTCTGGACTTTGGAAATATAACCTATTTTTATGTTAAAAAAAATTTTAAGTGGAAAATGCTGAAGGACCACTGAACTCAATGTTGTATTTACATATCTATATCTGAATAAAATAATGATTATCAATGTTTGTTTAAAAAGGTGAAGTGCAAATGTGAATTTAACAAGAAGTTGTAGATTTTCAACACTGTACACAAACTCCTTTGTTACAAATAAATATTTATGCTTCTTAAAAAAAAAGAAGTGTTTCCCAGATGGCCACTGTATTGCCTTAGCAGTACAAGCAAATTAAAATAAATTTCACTTTCTCTATTGCAGAAGGTGTTTTTAAGCAACCTTGACTATCACTAGACTACCGTGAAGTGTTTAGCTAAAGACCCTTTAAGGTCAAGTACAAAATGGCTGAGTACTTCTCCAACAATGATGAAAATGACAGAGCCAATTAGAGCATTAGTATATCAAAGATTAAACATGAAAAGAAGCTTCAACATCTTCTCACCCTGATCTCTTAAATTACACAGGAGAAAATTGAGTGTCAAGAATTGTGTCGGTACAGGGGTGCAGGTAGAGGAGGAATAGCTTCCAGTGTTCTGCAGCACAGTCTGGTAGCTATGGTTGATGAATTTCAAAATAACTAGCAGAGAAAATTTGGAATAATTCCAGTACAAATGTAGATTTGAGATCTGAGGTGATGGCTATGGTAATTACTGTGATCTGATGATTACACACATATATATATGTGTGTGTGTGTGTGTGTGTGTATATATAGGGGCTAGAGACCTGATCTGTCGGTCTGGAGATGAGAGCTTACCACCACCCAGCCAGGATCAGTCTTCATGCATAAAATTTAAACAGAGTTTCCACATGTTCTCACCAAGTGAATTTTGAAGTGGAGAACTGGGTGTTGATGCAGTTGAAGAGAAAGGACGTCACAGAGGTGTTTCTGGAACCAGGTGGATCTCTGTGAGTTCGTGGCCAGCCTGGTCTACATTGCGAGATCCAGGACAGGCATCAAAACTACACAGAAAAACCCTGTCTTGAAACAAACAAACAAACAAAAACCTTAAGGGTGGTGGTGGTGGTGGTGGCGGCGGCACACGCCTTTATTCCCAGCACTCGGGAGGCAGAGGCAGGTAGATCTCTGTGAGTTCGAGGCCAGACTGGTCTACAGGGCAAGATCCAGGAAAGGTGCAAAGCTTACACAGAGAAACCCTGTCTCGAAAAACAAAAACAAACAAACAAAAAAAAAAACAAAAAAAAAAAGATTTATTTACTTACTATGTATACAGTGTTCTGTCACATGTATGCCTGTACCCCAGAAGAGGGCACCAGATCTCATTATAGATGGTTGTGAGCTGCCATGTGGTTGCTGGGAATTGAACTTAGGACCTCTGGGAGAGGAGCCAGTGCTCTTACCTTCTGAACCATCTCTCCAGCCCATGTTGGTGACTCTTATATGCTTGTTTTATTCAATAACTAAGGCAGGACAAAAGCCAATTTTGTTTGTTTGTTGTTGGTTTTTTGAGACAAAGGTTTCTCTGTGTACCCCTGGCTGTCCTGGAGCTCACTCAAGGCTGTCCTTGGAAACTTTTGTGATGACATTGTTCTGTCTCCCTCATGGAACACTGTTGTGTTTAGAGAGCAAGTCTTGCAGTTTTTTGTTTGAGACAGGGTTTTCCTGTGTAGCCATGGCTGGACTGGAATGGCATCTGTAGACCAAGGTGGCCTTGAACTCAGAGATCTGCTTGTCTCTGTCTCTCAAATGCTGGGATTAAAGGTGTGTGCCACCACCGTCCAGTTTAGGTCCTGAAATTTTTCTTGTTTCGATTTGGTTTGTTTGTTTGTCTTTGTAGCTCTTGATGCCAGTGAATTCTCATCCTCCTGCCTCAGCCTCCCAAGGGTTGGCATTGTAAATTTGCACTACCACACCCACTTCCTCTAATTTACAGTACACAAATAAATGCCTATTCATTTGGTTGTAGCATCTTCCTGGCAAACTGAACAGTAAGACATGTCACTCTTCACTCTGGAAGTAGTCATTGTCCTGAAGTTTACTTTTTTGATAATAATGTAAATACTACTTTTAAAGTTTTGTTTGTTATTGAGACAGTGTCTCTATAGTCCAGGCTGGCCTCAAACTCCCTGTGTAGAAGAGGATGACCTTGAAATCCTAATCCTCTGGCCTCCATCTCCCAAGTGCTGGGATTAAAGAATGGGCCACCATCCTTAGTTTTATAGGGTGCTAAAGATTCAATTCAGCAAGTATTCTACCAACCCACCTACATCTCCAGTCCACAAATATTGTGACCTTTAACCCTAGAATACCAGAGGCAAGAGGCAGGAGAATGTGTAAATTCAAGGCTGGCCTGTTCTACATAGCAAGTTCCAGGTTAGCCAGGACTACTTAATAGAAAGACTGTCTCCAAAAAACAAAACAACAGTGGGGTGGTGGTAGCGCACGCCTTTAATCCCAGCACTCCGGAGGCAGAGCCAGGCGGATCTCTAAGTTCGAGGCCAGTCTGGTCTACAGAGCAAAATCCAGGACAGGCACCAAAACAACACAGAGAAACCCTGTCTTGAAAAATACCAAACAAAAAACAAACAAAACAAAACAAAACAAAACAGGGCATGGAAGCAGATACCCTGTAGTGCCAGCGTTTGGGAGATGGACCTAGGAGAACCAGACGTTCAAGGTCATTCTCAGCTACACAAAAAGTTTGAAGCCAGCCTGGGCATGAAACCTGAAGGGCTCTAACAAGCCCAAGCGTGGCAAACATAGCTCTGGCAGGTCTTGCCCTCCCACTTTGCTCTCCCTTGCTAAATGGTTAAATTCCCCTATCTAGGCACTTCCACTTTTTTTGTTTGTTTGTTTTGTTTTGTTTTTCAAGACAGAGTTTCTCTGTGTAACACTCCTGGCTATCCTAGAACTCACTTTGGAGACCAGACTGGCCTCAAACTCACTGAGATCCACCTGCCTCTGCTTCCCAAGTGCTGGGAATCAAAGGCGTGGGTCACCACCGCCCAGTAGCACTTCCACATTTCTAAAGCTAGCCACCAAGGTCTATTCCCTTATTTGGCCGCATCCTTATGCCTGACTCATTCCGGATGCTGATCACCAAGGTCCAACGATCAAAACATCAAGGTCCAGCAATCAAAAATCCCCATTTGGCCCACATGTCCAGTCAGAACATAGCAACACATCCGAACTCATTCTAACACAGAGCTCCCCATTTTTCCCTCTTAAAATTACACCTGCAAAGATATTTGCTGCTGTTTATGCCTGATTCAGATTCAGCCACCTTGTCTCTTGTCTTGCTTTAATCAAGGATCGCTTTGTGTTGGAAATTGGTGTCTGGATGTGGCCTGTGCCTAATCTGGGGTCAAAAGGGGCACCCCATGGTGAGCAGGTCCCTTCAAAACCTGTCTTAAAAAAGACTGCTCTAAGGACATGATTCATGAGGCGCTGATGGACTGCTATGGTATCCCTCTGGCAGCCTGCTCATCAGACAGGCCCATGAATATCTTCCAACCTTGAGCACGTAGCACTGGACTGATGGCTGCTCATCCTTGACCTCGGGGACAGAAGGGGCCAGTGTGGCAACTCCTTGGGCCTAGGCCTACCCCCTGCACTGCGATATCCCGGCTTCCTACTCCTGCAGCCGCAAAGTCATTATCTGGAAGGAGTATGGCACCTGGAGAAGACCCATGAGCACTCAGGACACGACCCCTCAATAAGCCCTACGTGCTGTGCTCCTTCCTCCATGATTATGGCTGGCAGGAACCGTGATGCGACTCTGACCCGCTGACCTACTCCCGGGTAGGCCAATTGGAAGTGAAGATGAATACCAATCATACCATTAGCTGGAGAGCCTTCAGCTCAGGAAGCTGTGGAGACCCAGTGGAGGAGCAGAAGCCAGAGAGAGAGACACACAGCCACCAGGTTCAAGATGTGTCCTGATCACGCTCGGTTGGCCTGCCACCGGCACCATGAGCCCGTTTGCTCCCAGGGCCCGGCAATGCTCATTTGGGCCTGTGATGGTGCCTCAGCCAGTGTGTAGCCACTCAAGTGGCTACACAAATTCTCAGCCATCTCAGTGGGGACCATAAGGTAAGTGACCTGTAGGAAGAGTCAGGCAGGTAGTGACTGTGCACCGGTGACATCAGCCAGGGCCAAGATTCCGAGTCAGCTTCTGTCACAGAAGACAGACAGAATGATTATGGGTATAGCAGGAAAGGCTGGCTTGCCCCCCGGCCATAACTACTCACTCTTGGGGAGAAAGCCCAAACAAGTGGGCAGGTGGCTCCACCAAGATTCTACGGCCAGGAATGGCCATACCACCAGCACCAAGCACCCATCTGTCTTTTGTTGTGTTTGTTTTTCAAGACAAGGTTTCTCTGTGAAACAGCCCTGGTTTTCCGGGAACTCACTTTATAGTCCAGGCTGGCCTCAAACTCAGAGATCAGCCAGTCTCTGCCTCCTGAGTGCTGGGATTAAAGGCGTGCGCCACCACTGTCCATCTGTCTTAATGGAGTTTGCATACTTTGTAATTCATGTCCAGCAGAAGGCATCATGCTAGGAAGAGGAAAAAAATAAGACTATTATTTAAATATTTTTGGTCATTTTTTCATTCAGGTTTTTTTATTTATTATGTATACAGCGTTCTGTCTGCATGTATGCCTGCAGGCCAGAAGAGGGCACCAGATCTCATTACAGATGGTTGTGAGCCACCATGCGGTTGCTGGGAATTGAACTCAGGACCTCTGGAAGAGCAGTCAATGCTTTTAACCTCTGAGCCATCTCTCCAACACTTTCAGGTTTTTGTCCAGCTAAAAATTATATAGCAAAATTAAATGAATAAATAAATAATGTTTAAAGAAACAAAGTATTATTTTAATGTGTTAGATTCAGCTCCTTATTGATTTCATAGGTCTGTCTTTCTGTCTGCCTGTTCCTGTCTGAGGAACAGATGCTAGGTCTTGAGAGTACTAAGCAAGTGCTTTTACTATTGTGCTACATACAATGATTAATTTGTTTATTTGTTTGTGTTTCTGTCTGTCTTTGAACTGAGAAAACTTGCCTGTCTTTCCTTCTGTTATGTGAGTTTCTGTGGGCATAGTTTTTCTGAGAAGTGCTGTTTCAAGTTTGATTTTATAAATCAAGCTCTCAGTCAACCTGGAACCAAGTTCATCTCACTTACATACTGCATCCTCAGCCTGCTCGAAATTAACTGATCTGTTTGAGCAATATTGTAATCAATCTTCCTACACCTGTACTTGGGACTTCCTACGTAATTCACGCTACAAGCTCAGCTCAGTGCACGGCCTGTGTGAGATGTGGTGTCCAGGTCTAAGACCATGTGATGGAAACAATGTCTGTCCCCAGATAGGTTGGATATAACATGTGGGTGCAGAGTAATAAAATCTGACGGTGTCCTGTCCCGAGTCAGCAAGGACAGAAAAATTTCCTCCCTTAGGAGAATCCTGTAAAAGATTAAGACAAAAGTTCCTCCTTCATTAGCATATGTGCATTGCTGCTCATCGTACAGAGGGGATGATGGCCTTTGTTCAGGACTGCTGTTCTCTCAGGTTAGATAATTTGATTAACACAGGAGCAATCGCAGGGCGGTGGTGGTGCACGCCTTTAATCCTAGCACTCGGGAGGCAGAGGCAAGCGGATCTCTGTGAGTTTGAAGCCAGACTGGGCTACAGAGTGAGTTCCCAGGACAGGCTCCAAAGCTACACAGGGAAACTCTGTCTCAAAAAAAAAACAACAACAACAACAAACAAACAGGAACAATCAAAACTACCTGAATAAATCAAGCCCACACTTGGGGAAATAACACCAAAAATTAGTCGGTCAGTCAGTCTGTCTATCTTTCTATTTTTGTTATTGCTTTGGAGACAGGGTCTCACTATATAGCCCTGGAATTCATTGCATACATCAGACTAGCCTCCTAGCCTCAAACTCACAGAAATGCTGCTGTCTCTGCCTCCCCAGTGCTGGGATTAAGGTGTGCAGTGACACACCCAGCCATTTTTTATTTACCCTACAGGTGGACCTCTGTAATCTCAACTCTTAGAAAGGATTGAACGTTCAAGGCCAGCCTTCCTCTTTTAAGATCCTATCTCAGCCGGGTGGTGGCGGCACACTCTTTTAATCCCATCACTTGGGAGGGATAGACAGGCAGATCTCTGTGAGTTTAAGGCCAGCCTGGTCTACAAAGAGAGTTCCAGGACAGCCAAGGCTGTTATACAAAGAAACCCTGTCTCGAGAAAAATAAAAAATAAAAAAAAAAAGATCCTATCTCAAAAGCATTTTTGTTGTATTTTGTTTTGTTTTTGAGATACTCTAACTGCCAAGACTAGCCTCAAACTCAGAGATCCATCTGCCCATGCCTCCCTAGTACTGAGATTAAAGGCGTGTGCCACAGGTTTGTTTGTGTTTTTGTTTGTTTGTTTTTTGAGACAAGTTTTTTCTGTATTACCAGACTATCCTGGAACAATTTCTGTAGACCAGGCTGGCTTCAAACTCAGAGATCCGCCTCCCTCTGCCTTCAGAGTGCTGGGATTAAAGGTGTGTGTGGTGCCTAATTAATTGACTTTAAAGATGTATTTATTTTGTTTATGGGTGTTTTGCTCTTGTCTATCAAGTTCATGCAGTGCCCACAGATGCCAGCAGAGGGCCTCAGAACCTCTGAAACTAGAGTTGTAGACCGTTTTTTACCTTCCATGGGAATCCATCCTGGGTTTTCTGTAAAAGTAACCAGTGCTCTTAGTCATTATGCCATTTCTCCAGCTCTCAAATTTTCTTTCTTTCTTTTCTTTTCTTTTCTTTTCTTTTCTTTTCTTCTTTTTTTTCCAGAGCTGAGGACCGAAGCCAGAGCCTTGCGCTTGCTAGGCAAGCGCTCTACCACTGAGCTAAATCCCCAACCCCATTCTCAAATTTTAAAATAGGAAAATCTGGGGAGATTGCTCACTAGGTAAAGGCACTTGTCACACAGCTGACCACCTGAGTTTGACCCTGGAGTGCAAAAAAAAAAAACCGACAACAACAAACTGAACGTGAAGTCACACATGTTCTAATCCAAACACTTAGGAGCTAGAGTTGGGAGGGTCAGTCATTAGAGGCTAGCCTGGGCTACTTGAGATATTATCTCAAGAAAACAAATTCCACTCTTGGTTAATTATACATAAGCATAAAACCAGTTATAAATGCCTCAAAAACATGGTTCTCATAAATCTTCAACATATAACCTATTGCTTAATTTTTTATTATTATATTCATTTATTGGGGAAGTACACATGCCACTGAGTATGGAGATCAGAGGAAAAGTTGAGGGAGTGAATACTCTCCTTCCACCATGTGGGTCATGGGGATCAAACTCAGATTGCTAGCCTTGGCGCCGCCACCACCACCGGCACCAGAGTAAACTTTTTCAAGACATTTCTATTGTCAAGAATAACCATAAAGGAAACTGTCTAAAGATGAGAGCCGGCGTCTGTGCGTCTTCATATTGCCAACGGTGCAAACAATGTGTTTACAAATCCATGCTCTATTATAATAGTGTTCAATAATTGATGACATTGAAAGCCGATATGTTCTTCTCTCAGAGAGTTGGCAGGCAGACCTGAGACAGAAGAAACAACCACTCTGTTTCTCTTTTACTTGAAGGTGAAGAGGAAGTGAGGCTGGACCTTAGCAGCAATGTCCAAAGGAAGATTGTTGGGTGACAGAGACAGGCATGTTAATCCTGTGGTAATTTGGAGCCAGGCAGACCCTAAAGCTGACGTCAATAGACAGAGCTCCAAGTCAGTATAATAGATGGGTGCTATTATGGGTCAACGCTGATGGATAGGATTTGCTCAGAATAGCACAATGCACCCAGCTCTTGGGGGACAGTGAACATTTGTCATTGGTGATTAATCCTTCCAAGAGTCCATTTCAAAGAAGCTAATAGGGCTCTCTTTTGCAGTCTTTTTCCTTTGTGCATCAGGTGCAGAAGAGGCATCCATTCAGAAAATATTTACTTTCTTAATCTATGTAAAGATTCCTCCAAGGCCAGGCGCTGGCGGTGCACACCTTTAATCCTAGCACTCGGGAGGCAGAACCAGGCGGATCTCTATGAGTTCGAGGCCAGCCTGGTCTACAGAAAGAGTTCCAGGATAGGTTCCAAAGCTACAAAAAGAAACCCTGTCTCAAAAAAAAAAAAAAAAAAAAAAAAAAAGATTCCTCAAAGTATTTAAATCATGAACTGCCCCAGTTCCCAAGCCTAACCTGCGATCCACTTACTTTCTTTTCCTTTCTCTTTCTCTCTTTCTTTCTTTCTTTCTTTCTTTCTTTCTTTCTTTCTTTCTTAAGACAATGTTTCTCTGTGTAGCCCTGTCTGTCCTGGAACTCACTTTGTAGACTAGGCTTGCCCCAAACTCAGAAATCCACCTGCCTCTACCTCTCAAGGTCTGGGAACAAAGGAGTGTAACGCACGCATGCACGCACGCACGCGCGCGCGCACAGAAATTCACACATGTCTTTTTTCTCTCCTTTTGTCTTTTTCTTTCCTTTGGGAAAGAGTATTGTTCTTATTTTTCATTTTATTTTATTTTCAGCAAAGTCTTACTATTTAGCCATGGCTAGCCTGGAACTCACTGTGTAGATCTCGGTGGTCGCCGTATCATTAAAAAACTTCTGCTTCTGCCTCCTAAGCACTGACATTGCAGGGGTGTGCCACCACACCAACCAAATTTCTCCTATAAAGACATACTTCAGCTGGTGTTCTTAGATGACATCTACTATAACTGTCAGAACAGTCCCTGAAAAAGATTAGACATTAATATATAACACATTCTAAAACAGTGAACGTCTTCTCAAAGGGCTCAGGAAATGCAGGTGAGTTTTAAAACATGTAATATATTACAAGTGTCTAGGAGGGTTGGCAAAAATTGGTGGCCTTGAAGATAATGAGATCTCAGTGACTCTAAAAAGAGAGCCATGTTATGGTTGCACAAACTGAGGTGTTCTGTTATTGTTTGTGCTCATTTCTAGTGGTTATTCCCATAACACTTGGAAGGTGGAAGCAGGAAGATCAGAACTTCACGCTCCAGTTCAGCTGCTTATTGAGTTCCACGCCACACTGACCTACAGAAGACCCTGTATCCAAAACACAAACAAAAGGCTGGGTGGTGGTGGCGCAAGCCTTTAATTCCTTCACTCGGGAAGCAGAGGGAGGTGGAGCTCTTTAAATCAGAGGCCAGCCTAGTCTACAGAGTGAATTCCAGGACAGCCAGGGCGATGTAGAGAGATCCTGTCTCAAACAAACAAACAACAGACAACAAAAACAAACAAACAAAACAGAGAGGTACAGGCAGGAGGATTGTTACAAGTTCAAAGCCTGTCTGGTCTTCACAGCAAATTCCAGTTCAACCACGGCTATATAGTAAGATATACTGTCTTAGAAGAGAAAGAATATAGGGGCTGGAGAAACAGCTGAGCGGCTAAGAGCAGTGGCTACTCCTCCAGAGGGTTCAGGTTCAATTCCCAGCATCCACATGGCAATTTACAACTTTCTGTAACACCAGTTCCAGGAGACCCAACACCCTCTTCCTGCCCTCCACAGGCACCAGGCACGCATGTGCTATACAGACAGACGTGCAGGTAAAACACCCACGCACATAAGAAAATAAAATTAAATTGAAAACCTTGAGAGAGAGAGAGTAGCTAGAGAGATGACTCAGTGCTTAAGAGCACCTATTTCTCTCCCTGAAGACCTGAGTTCTGTTCCCAGCATCCACAACAGGTGACTGACTCACAGCTGCCTGTAACCACAGCTCCAGGGAATCTGACACCTCAGACCTCTGTGGGCACTTGCATTCATGTGCATATATACACATATATGTACATAATTAAAATAATAACAAACAAATCTTCCTGAGTTAGACCTTGACTCTCAAAAATAAATAAATAAATAATTAGTTAGTTAGTTAGTTAGTTAAAATAAAGCTGGGTGAAAATAAAGCTGGGTGGTGGTGACCCATGCCTTTAATCCCAGCACTTGGGAGGCAGAGGCAGGCATATCTCTGAGTTTGAGGCCAACCTGGTCTATAGAGCAAGTTCCAGGACAGCCAGGGTTACACAGAGAAACCCTTGTCTCAAAAACACAAAACCAAGAAACAAACTGAGTTAAAAATAGGGAATGATATTCATATATGGATACCAAGTGGCTTACCAAGCCACAAAACTGTATAAATTCCCACATCATTCAACACACCAATGGTAGAGGTTTAGTTCCGGCACACTTAGAGCGGAAGACTGTGGCCACGGTTTTGTTTTTTTGTTTTTTTAGCTTACAAGAAATTAAGTTGTGTTGTGATGTTTTTCAAACCAACTTGGCTTTGTCTTTCCTCTCTCTCCAGCTTAGCCCCCATCCACCCCCTCCTCAGGTCCTCCCTCCCACAGGGCCGCCCTTTCACATTCAAGTTAAGCACTTCGGCTTTTGCAGCAGCCTGTGTTTGTTTCACAGCGTCCACGTGGTGGCTCACGACAGCCTGTAACTCCAGCTCCAGGATTTCCAGAGCACGCTTTTAGCCTACATGAAAAAGTATAGATTTTTTTTTTGTTTGTTTGGTTTTTATCTTTCTGAGACTGGAGCACCCACTTGATATAAATAGGAAGTATTTTATCACAGATTTCCTCAAAACTACGACATAGTATTTCTTAGAAGATATCAGGACCACTAGCAGAAGGGTCTGAGAAGTCGGAGGCCAGTCTGTCTCCATGGTGATTTCCAGGCCAGCCAGGGCTTCAGAATGAGATCCTATGTCAAGAGTTAGGTGAGGAGGAAGGGGACTTGGAGGGGCAGAGGAAGGGGTAACCATAATCAGGATATAGTATGTGACAAAGAAAGTCTATTTTCAATAAAAGGAAAAAAGATTAAAAAGTAAGATTGATGCCACGAATTTGTATCCAGCATCGTTGGAAGCGTCTTTGCTAACTCCACAGCCCTGGAAAAATGAGAGCGGGATTGTAAGAACCGAATCCAGTACTAGATGTAAAGCAAAGAACAATCAGACTGCAACCCACAGAACCAGGGAGGCTGCATAGCAGGGGAGACCCTAGGATGACTGTGGCTTATAATAAGTTTTGGTTTTACTCAATCATTGGGCAAGCCTCAATGAAACATTTCACTATTAGGATAAGAATTTGTACTGTATCAAGCTGGTAATAGAAAAAAATGAATGAATGAATGAATGAATGAATGAATGAACGAATAAAAAATAGAACCGATAAATAAATAAATAATAGAACTGAATCCAGGCTTTACTTGGGTCAACTTGAGTTTTGTTTGCTTACATTTTTGAGAGAAAGTCTCAATAAATAGCTCAGTCTGGCCTTTAACTCATGGTTATTCTCCTGCCTCTGTTTCCCAAATGTTGGGATTGCAAGTGTGCACCACTAGACTAGCTGAAGGCACTTTTCTTTTCTTGAGACAGGATCTCCCATAGCCTAGACAGGCCTGGAATTTTTCTGTGTGGTCTACCTTGACTCCTGACCTCCTACCTCCACCTGCTGTGTGCAGGGATTAAAGGAAGGCATGTTCCATGTCAAAGTTGAGGCAACTTTTGAAGCTAGAAAGTTAAGTAAGCATAGGAATCCATGTGTTTCAAAGACAGTATTTAAATAGTGTCCTATTTTAAAGGTCAGGAAAAGCCAGATTATTGACATTCCAAGGAGAAAGATGGTGTTGGGAGTACTAATGTAGTTTAGCTGTCAGAGTGCTTGGCTACCGAACACAAAGCCATGGGTGGGATCTCTGTCACCATAGAAACTAGGTGCAATGACTCAC
>CABHPQ010000139.1:37463-47671 GCA_902168405.1 Peromyscus aztecus
ATTACCCTTTGAATAATCACTTGGAGAAAATAGTAGTTGAGGCAGGAAATAGCTGAGGGAACCAAGGACCATGTGGTTTAGGGCAAGAAAACTCTTAATTTCTTAGATACATTATCAAAATTATCAGTAAAGGGATAATTGCACCCATAGACTTCTTTTGTAGAATTCTCTATGGTACATGAATTACAGATATTAACAACCTGGTTGGACACCACGAAATACACCAGTATAATCACTGTCTTGATGAAATACACTATTGAAAAGACAAGTGATATTTCTAATGCATAGTTAAATTACAGTGAAAGGCCTGACAATCACGTCTCAAATAATAAACTCTGGAAACAGAGTTCATCTTTAACCATTGGGGAAATGCCAATTAGACGAAATTGAGATTCCAACTCATCCCAGTTGGAATGGCTACCAGCCAGAAGAAAAAGGACAACAAATCCTAGAGAGGGTGGAGGGGAGAGGAACCTGCATGTTCTGCTGGTGGGAGGGTAGACCTGTGACACTATGGAAGTCAGCAGAGGTTCCTCAGTCTAAAACCACAACTACCATATGACTCATGTAGCCCACTTCTGAATACATACCTGAAGTACTTCATGTCAATAAACCAGAGACACTTGTCCGTCCCTGTTTACTGACACATTTAATCACAACAGCTGGGAGATGGAAACAGCCTAGAGGTGCAACAAGTGAATGGATAGAGGAAATGAGGTACACACACATACAGTGAAAAGTTATGCTTATTTAAAAAAAAAAAATGGGGCCTGTGAGATGGTTCAGTGAATAAAAGCACTTTCTGCCAAAAAAGTGACACTCTAAATTTGATCTCCAGTTCTCATGTGGTGTAAGGAGGAAACTGACTCCCAGAAGTTTTCCCTTTTACCTTCACACACACACACACACACACACACACACACACACACACACACACACGCATTCATGTGCAAGCATCTTAGACAAGGTGGGAGGTTCCAGATTGCCAACACATTGCTGGGTACAATTGTTCAGAAAGGGGTGTGTGTGCATAATGCACACAGGTGAGGGTCCTAGCCTGACAAGTGCAGTATTAAAAGAGGTGTATAACCCAAACTAAGTGTTGTCTCATGTTACTAAACTATTCCCTATGTTTGCCTATCTGGGGGGGGGGGGGGGGGGGGGGGGTGGGTAGAGAGATGGCTTAGCAGTTAACTATAAGAACACTTGGTGCTCTTCCAGGGGACCCAAGTTTGGCTCCCTACCCGACATTAAGCACCTCTCAACCACCTAAAACAAAACTTCAGGGGCTCCAACACTTTCTGGCCTCCATGGTGCCTGCACATACATGTGGACAAGCATTCACCTAATAACATAGATATTAAAAAGGAGTGAAAATTTTATCATAAACCCCATGACTTTGCATGCTGTCTTTTGTTTAAGGTGCCCGAGTGACTGCTGGGGGGTTGGCTGCAGAATAGCCCCATACACTTTCACTGATACTTAAAATCAAGATGCTCAAGTCTTCTAAACAAAACGGGAAAGTATTTGTATACACCAACCACATTCTTCAGTATTCACCCGTCCCCTTTTCTCCCCTTCTTTTAAGACAGGATTTCAGGTAACTCTGGGTGGCCTGGAACTCAAAGATCTACCTGCCTCTCCCTCCCATGTGCTAGGATTATAGGCATGTATCAGGCCTGGTTCTGTATCCTTGCTTTCATTATGTGTGGTGCTTAGCACAATGTAATGCTGTATAAGTAGACAATGAACTGGATTGTTCAGGGAGTACTAAGGAAAAATGTGTGCATACCTTTAATACAGATTAGAACCCAGAATTTTTAAGTCAGTACAGATGGCCAGTGGTGTAGTCCAGAACAGACTAGCAGGTTTAAATTATGCTGTTTCTTGTATAAAAAACAAACAAACAAACAAACACCTATTTTTCATTTTAACCACTCCTTGGTTTCTGGACCTTTACTATGAGGAACTTCTTTGCTGTTGTTCTCTGAAGTTCATTTAGGTGCTTTCTATAAATGATGAGACTGAATTGCTTGAAGACTGGGGATTTTATTTTGTTATAAGACATCTTTCCACTCAAATTGTTCTCTGGACCCAGTGAACAAGATAGTATTGAGCAAGTCCAACCCAGGAATGGATGTCCAGTTTCTGCAGAGATGGATGTCCAGTTTCTTAGCCATTGTAGGGCTCTTCCATTCACCTCAGAGCAGAAGACCTTGACATCGGTCTAAGGTGGCAAATTTGGAGATAGCTTTTTGTGTTTCTTTGAGCGTTTCTTGCTTTCAAAATTTCTCAACATCTTCCTATTGCTGTAAGAGAAATGTTTGAAGGTGGTCAAAAGTTGCTAGGGGGAAGATCCAAGACTTTTCCCTTAAACAAAGATAAAAGCTGGGTGTGGTGGCACACATCTTTAATCCCAGAACCAGGGAGGGAGGCAGAGGCAGGCAAATGGATTGTAACTGAGTTTGAAGCCCCTGGGACCTTGTCTCAAAACCAAAACAAACTGAACAAATACAGTAAGGAATCCATTTTATTTCAGGAGCCCCTGAGAGGGTTTTCCTGACTCCTGGGAGTGATGAGTGAAGAGCCTTATACGGTCAAGTTTGCCTGCACGCTCAGGGTTCACATATGTTTTGTACTCATGGATAGATGTTGAGTTCTAGAGTCTAACGCAGGGCTGGCATAGCTCTCTGCAGGAAAAGCTGCCTGCCGGGGATTCTGAGGACCTGATTTCGATCACTTCTGCCATGACACTTGTGCTCTGGCATGCCTGTGTAACCCGATCCCAAACAAAATAAACGGAACTAAAATCAAAAGCAGTATTTGTAAGACCAATCAATATGTACTTTCTTTGGGTCTTTGTAGCCATCAAGAAAGCCTCTCTACCAATCAGGACAACAGGGTATCCTTGCTCACCCCCTGAGTTTCCCACAGCAACTCCAATCACAACTTCTTTACTCACTTCTCTTTCAGCACGGATTTTTCTCACTAATTTTTGTACCTCCAAGAAATAGACACCTAGTAAGCACTAATGTTCATGCAGGGTGTCAAATAGGCTGGCCTCTATGCCAGTACCTCTGGTTTTATGCTGTGCTGGGGATTGAACCCAACCCAGGGTCTTATTTATGCCAGGCAAGTATTGTGTCCACTGAGTTACATTCCCAGCCACTTATTCTAGTTTTTGGACTAGTTGCCTAAAATTAAAGTGAAGCTAAGGTCCCCACTTGTCAGGCATGTTGCTATCCCTATTTCCACCCGATTTATATGGCAAAATAAGAAAACAGGGTGTTTGCTTTCTGGTTTCTATTTGGTTATTCAGAAATTCATCTAAATGCCTTGCTTTTTCTGTTTCCTATGCCTAGACAGATACTTGGGGGTTACCTGTGGACGCAGTCAGGACACAGCATGTTGTCTTCCACTCCTGGGGTTGGGAAAACACAGGCTGGTAATAGGAAGAGAGACATCATCCTCTGGGGAGTGTCTGGAACCCAGGCATGACCGGCGTGCATCTGCAGGTACACCCAGCCTGCCTTATCTGCAGGGAGCATTCTGCCGTGGACAACACACCACCTGCATCCTGAGAAGTAGGAACAAACAAATAGAGGGGAGGGAGAGTCAAGACAACACTCTATGACCTCTCAGAAAGCTACTCTTGAATTTGCTACCTTACGGTCTGCTAAAAATCAAATGCATTTTGATAGCTTATAAACTGTCAAAATTCTCACATCACATGCACAGGGAAATTTAAGTATTGAAAAAAAAAAAGGAAATTGAGTGAAATGCATAGAAAACAGGCCAGATGACAGTTTCTAACCACAAATTATGTAGTCCAAAGGAATCTTAGTGACTTTGAAGAATGCTTGCTTTGTGCTCAAGGTTTTGCTAAATGGTTCACATATTAATATATTTATTATTGATACTTGTATTCGACTTCCCTTTCTTTCCAATACTAGAGATTAAATCCAGGACCTTATGCACACTAGGCAACATTTCTACCACTGTGCCAAGCCTCCCAAACCCTTGCTTTTCCTACAGGGGAGAAAGCAAGTACTTATTACTACTAAATACCATTTCTCCCCAATAAACTGACCCAGGTATTCTCACACAGCCTGCTTCTCTATAACAACTACATTGTATTGATCTGACGTAAGGAGCCATGACTGGTAAATCAGGGGAAAAATTCCATACATAAAACTGCCTCAATGCACACTTACATACATGCTTTGGAATAAATGTAATCAAGAAAGTGGAAGGCCTATAAAAAGATTTTTAAAAAGCCTGAAAGAAATTGGAGAAGACTCCCGCCATGGCCCTAGACTGGAAAAAAAAATTGTAAAAATGGCTCTTACCAAAAACAAACTAGAGATTCAATACACTTTCCAAATTTTTCAATGTTGTTCTTCACAGAAACAGGGAAAAAAAATTCTAAAACTCAAAAGGGCCTGGAGACCCAATACAATCCTGAACAGCAACAAATAATGCAGAAGCATCTGATTAAGATAGACTACAGAGCCAAATTAACTAAGGTGACCTGGTCCTGGCACATAGTGATGGAAGAGAAGACCCCGGCATAATAAACCCAGGAAGCTATAGCCACCCGATTTTGACACAGATGCCACAAATACGCATTGGGGAAAAAGCGTCTTTGCTGAATGGTTCCTGAACAATCAGAGAGCCTCATGAAGAAAAGATCTGCCTTTCTGTACAAAAATCAACTCTCAAATGGATGGAAGACGTTAACACAAGACCTGACATGTTAAGAAAAGGAAAAGACTTTAGGAAACAGGCATAGGGAAGAACTTTCAGAATAAGACTCTACCAATAATTAATAAATAGGATCTCGTGAAATTACATTTCATATAACAAAGAAACAAAGGCTGAAAAGACAGCCCATAAAACAGGAGAAAATCTTTGCTACACAGATGTGTGTGTGTGTGTGTGTGTGTGTGTGTGTATACACATGTATAACAAAATAATACCTAGAATATTTAGTATTCACTATTAACCACCCACCTTTCTTTTAAACAAGGTCTCCCTATGTAGCCTTCATTGGCCTGGAACTCACTAGAGACTGGCCTCAAGTTCATAGATAGGTCAGCCTGCCTTTGCCTCCCACGTGCTGGGATTACATACAGATGCACACCACAAAGCCAAGTTTTATGTGGTGATGGGGATGTAATTCAAGGCTTCAAACACACCAGGCACTCTACTGATTGAGCTGCATTCCCAATCCCTATGAATACCTTAAGTAGGAAAGGAAGGTATACTTTATTCAGGCTGATAACACATTATTAAGTTTCCCTCTCAACCTGGGAATCCCCATACTTAGCAATGAGACAGTGTCATTAGTCCAAGTAAGATTTTGCTATTCATCAAGAGGAAAAGATAAGCTGGGCGGTGGTGGCGCACGCCTTTAATCCCAGCACTGGGAGGCAGAGCCAGGTGGATCTCTGAGTTCGAGGCCAGCCTGGTCTACAGAGCGAGATCCAGGACAGGCACCAAAACTACACAGAAAAAGAAGAAAAAAAAAAAGGAAAAAAATGAAGTCCTATGTGAATTAATTTTATAATTCATGGCAGTCATTCTCAACCTATAGGTCATGACCCCTTTGGCAAACCTCTATCTCCAAACATTCCTAAAAGTAGCAGAATTACAGTTATGAAGTAACAATGAAAATAATTATATGGTTAGGGGTCACTACAACATGAGGAACTGTATTATTAAAGGGTCACAGCGTTAGGAACGTTGAGCATCAGTGATCTAGTTTGGCTTCATTTTGAGATGTAGTCTTTGATTACCCAGGTTGGTCTTGAACTCACCATAAAGTGAAGAATGATCTTGAACTACTGACCCACCAGCCTCCACCTCCCAAGTGCTGGGAACATACATATGCACCACCCTACCTGGTTAGTCTCCAGACTTTTTATTATAACCCCGGATACTTTCTAGTCCTTCTGTTCCATGCTGATGTTAACTCAGCAGGCTTCTAAAGAGAAGTACTCACACCTTGCTGATGGTCTTACCAGTGGCTGGTGGCAGAAAGGCCTTTACATTGGAGGGAAGAGGCTGTCGGTTCACATTTCTAGGCTGGGCGGCTCTCATAGCGATCCTTCCCCAGGTTGCGAATACCGACTCCCTTTCTGAAGTTAACACTTCAACTATACCGGTCTCCTCTCTCCTACTGCTCTTGAGACTTTCAGGCTTGGATCGTTTGGTGACAACAGTCTTGGGTTTCCTGGGAAGTGGCTTCAGTCTGGCTTCAAGAGATGTGTCGGGAATGTGCTGAAAATGAAATTCACCAGTATTCAAAATGGCTCTTGCAGAAAGGACTTGTGAGGCCAATTTCACCATAATTTCACACTGGCTTGAGCCAAGCATGAAAATTTTAAAACGCTACTCTCTATAGTGCTGGTTCAGCAGGGAGAAAACTCTGATAGTTAAAAGCTCAGATCCGGCTGGAGAAATGGCTAGTGCAGAGGATCAGGAAGATCACTGGCCTGGAGGTAGGATTCCAGCAAACTGCTAATAAGCATTTATTTCCCCACAAATGCATATAACCACAGCTCCTAGGGGGATGAGACAGGATTGTTGGTGCTAGTTAGCTTTCAGAATAGCAGAGAAAACTTGAGCACCAGATACAAGGGAGAGACACTGCCCACTTCAAAAGAGTAGGCACATGGCTAGGACACCAAATGCCTTCTTCTGGTCTCCATGCGCACAGGTACATGGATCTGTACACAGGAAAAAAAAATGGAGGTACAAGTAAGATCATAAATTCAAAGCCAGGCTCGACTACATGTTAAGATAGCAAGGTCCAGGCACTTAGTTGTGGGATTTGTTGAAGGCGCTTTGTTTTTTTGTTTTTTTTTTTTTTAAAGATTTATTTATTTATTATGTATACAGCATGTATGACCAGAAGAGGGCACCAGACCTTATTACAGATGGTTGTGAGCCACCATGTGGTTGCTGGGAATTGAACTCAGGACCTCTGGAAGAGCAGTCAGTGCTCTTAACCTCTAAGCCATTTCTCCAGCCCCGCTTTGTTTTTTGTCTATTTATTGAAACAGGATTTCTGTGGAACTGTCCTGGCTGTCTTGGGAACTAGCTCTAGGCCAGGCTGGCCTGGGGAACTCAGAGAAATCTTCCTGCTTCTGCCTCCCTAGGGCTGAGATGAAAGGTGTGTGCCACCACACCCGACTGGTGGTTTGTTTGTTTTTGTTTTCAGTCTCACCCTGTAACCCAGGCTGGCCTTGAACTTGATGTCCACCTTCTGGTCTCAATCTTCCAAGTGATAGAATTACAGTTGCTGCTCTATCTAGCTCTTTTTGGTTTGAGGCAACAACAAAATGATCTTCTGGGTCTAGAATCTACTATGTGGCCAAGATAGACAGACCCTCTTGTCCCCAACCTCCCCAGTTCTGGGTTCCTAGTTTTGTCCAACTGTAGCACCCAGTTACAAAAACAAAAACCATGCATGGTAAGATGGGAAGTTGTTGTGTAGTGGACAGAGGGCTTGAGAGCTTCTAAACAACCCTACTTGACTACACTCAAATCAATAAATTGTGTGGGGCCTAGTGGTGCCAGCCTATCATTCCAACTTTTGTACCTGTCATCCTGGCATCTGGGAGGTTTGAAGTAGCAGGATTCCGAGCTCAATAATCTCCTTAAGCTACCCAGGGAGTTGTACAGCAGTCTACGACTTGGAGATCTTATCAAGACAAACTACTAGATGTAGTGGCACACCTCCTTAATTTCAGCATGAAGGAGGCAGAGGCAGGTAGAGCTCTGAGTTCCAAGCTGCCCAGGTAACTACACAGTGAGACCTTGTCTCAAAAAACAAACTGCCAGGTGGCGGCGGCGGTGGCGGACGCCTTTAATCCCAGCACTCGGGAGGCAGAGACGGGCGGATCTCTGTGAGTTCGAGGCCAGCCTGGTCTCCAAAGCGAGTTCCAGGAAAGGCGCAAAGGTACACAAAGAAACCCTGCCTCAAAAAACCAAAACCAAACAAACAAACAAAACCACTCACGCAACCAAATACATAGTGAAAAATGGAAGGTTGAGTTCAACCGCATATTTGGTCCCTCAAATGTCAGTAACCATGCCTTAGAGGAGAAAGGTTACGTATAGAAGTTTGAGTGAGCCCACTGGGAGAGTCCACCTCCACTCCATCACCATATCCATTACTCACGCATTGTTGTTTTGAATATGAATTCCTCTGGAGTCTCTTGTAAACGTCAATTTTCTAAGGAAACGGAGAGACAATAGTTAAAACCCGACCGGACTCCACACACTTAGTCCGCAGAGCACAGAATCCCAGCGCGAGGGCACTAACCTTCCCATCTGTACTCAAGTTGTAATGGCGACACCATTCCCGAAGAGTGTTCCGGGACACATCATTAATGGGGGGCAGCACAGCCGGCAGACGGGGCCTCCGTGGGGACGCTGGAGGACTGCTAGCCTCAGAAGTTGGCACAGGGGGAACTTAGAAGAGAAGAGACATAGTAATAACCAACACCAGGTGATTGCTCACAAACCAGTTTGCACATAAGCCTCTTTTTCTTTCCCTCCTGTCAAAATGAGGGGGGGGAAAAAACGAGGAATTCCCTTGACCAAGATCACACACCCCTTAAATCGGGCGACTCAGGACGGAAACCCACCCTAACATTCTAACTTCTAGGCTTCCTTTTCTTAAGATTTTGTCTTATTATGTTTGTGTATGTGCCAATGTGCATTCTAGACAACTCAGCTGTTTCTGTTTTGTTCTTTTTTTTTTTTGTTTTGTTTTGAAACAGGGTTTCCTCTGTGTAGCTTTTGGAGCCTGTCCTGGAACTGGCTTTGTAGCCCAGGCTGGCCTCAAACTCACAGAGATTCACCTGCTGCTGCCTCCCGAGTGCTGGTATTAAAGGCGTGCGCCGCCGCCGCCGCCGCCGCCGCCGCCACCACCACTTGTTTTGTTTTTTCCCAGAAAGGGTTTCTCTGTGTAACAAGGCTGTCCTCCAACTCTTTGTAGACCAGCCTGGTCTACAAATTTTGAGGTCTCTCCGCCTGCTGCTTCTGCCTCACTTGGGCTGGGATTAAAGGCGTGTGCCACCGCCGGGCGTTGGTGGCGTACGCCTTTAATCCCAGCACTCGGGAGGCAGAGCCAGGCGGATCTCTGTGAGTTCGAGGCCAGCCTGGGCTACAGAGTGAGTTCCAGGAAAGGCGCAAAGCTACACAGAGAAACCCTGTCTCGAAAAACCAAAAAAAAAAAAAAAAAAAAAAGGTGTGTGCCACCACTTCCAGCACCTATTCCTATCTTAAACAAGACAGCACATGGGGCTTAGCAACTGAGCTAGGTGAAATTTTCTCCTGGGGAATTACAGTGAGGCTTAAGAAGTCTGCCCGGCCTGGAGATGCAGGCCTTTAAACTTTTAGTCCCAGCACCAGAGAGACAGAAATGGGGCATTTTTTCTGTTGAGTTTGAGGCAAGCCTCATCTACATAGAAAGCTCCAGGACAGCCAAGGCAGCACAGTGAAAAACTAAGTCAAATAAAACCAAGTTTACTTTTCTTGGCTTTCCAGAGGCTTACTGAGAAATCTACCTCACATCTACATTGTTTTCCCCAGGATTCTTTTTTTTGTGTGTGTGTGGTTTTTCGAGCCTCCCGAGCACTGGGATTAAAGGCGTGCACCACCGCTGCCTGGCTTCCCCAGGATTCTTCCCTTTGACAATACCTGGTGGCTGGAGGCCAATGGGTGAAGAAATAATTGATTCGGTAGACAGTTCGATGGTGGGCTCCTCTGTCACTGGGACGAGTGTTAAAATAACATTTTCTTCCTCAATTTCTTCGATACAGGAGCTCTGCAAAGAGAAGCAGTGTGAGAGTCCGCGTACTCACAAGGCAAGCTTAGTGAAGTCATCATTTACCATCTGTGTTTGGGTGTTAGGAAAGCAAGATGCCCAGAAGTCGGAGGAGTGTGGCCACTGTGCGAGGACTTTCTGTACCAGGGTAAGCTATCTCAGTTGTCCTCTTTTGCAAGTGATATATACCTAGTCTCAGAAAAGAAATGAATTAAGGCCGGGTGGTGGTGGCACACGCCTTTAATCCCAGCACTCGGGAGGCAGAGGCAGGCAGATCTCTGTGAGTTCCAGGCCAGCCTGGGTTACAGAGCGAGTTCCAGGAAAGGCGCAAAGCTACACAGAGAAACCCTGTCTGGAAAAACCAAAA
>CABHPQ010000140.1:4910-20841 GCA_902168405.1 Peromyscus aztecus
GGTAGTTAGCATCAACCATGGTCGAGGAGAAGTCACGAGGCCAACAATGGTAGAGGTGGGAATTGGGACCCGCCTTCTGTGGTTCCACAGCCTCAGCTCCGCACCATCGTGCTGTGTTCCCTCTGCCCACACATCCTCTTGTTGATTTCTAGATTATTTCAGAGCGCACCAAGCCCAGGATGCATGAGTTCCAGTCTGAGGTGTTCATGATTATTGGCGGCTGTACCAAAGAGGAACTATTTGTGTCAGAGGTAACCTGCCTGGACCCCCTGAGGCGCAGTCGCCTGGAGGTGGCCAAGCTCCCACTGACAGAGCATGAGCTGGAGAGTGAGAATAAGAAGTGGGTGGAGTTTGCCTGTGTGACTTTAAAAAACGAGGTCTACATCTCAGGTAAGCGGGAGGCTGGGATCAAAGCAGTCCCCCCCCCCGCCCCCATAGCATCCTACACTTCTCTAAGTGAAAACCAACCAACCGCCCTGCAAGAATGTCTGAGTTCACCGTGGTCTAGCTCTATGGGTCAGGATACGGAACCAGGGGCTTAGGTGGTCTTATCCTGGAGAAAACATTATCACTTAATAAATACTGATATGTGAGCAGCACAGACAGCTCCAGCCCTCATGGGGGAGCAAAAATGAGAGTAATGTCAGGGCTTGTTCAGTCTGTGGAGGCGCCGGGCACTGATCTGGGTATATGACTAGTAATGAAATGTCTTATCCCCCCATAAACCCGACCTCCCCAAATTTCTTAGACATTCTGTGATACATGTCTACTGAAGTAATATGAATACGTATTCATTTTCATTGCTAACTTAATCGTTAACAGTTCTTTGTGCTCGCCTTCTCCTTAGACGTGAAGTTCCATGAGCGTTAACACTCTCTCTCCGGCTGGAGGGATGATGGCTCAGAGGTTAAGAGCACTGACTGCTCTTCCAGAGGTCCTGAGTTCAATTCCCAGCACCCACGTGGTGGCTCACAACCATCTGTAATGAGATCTGGCACCCTCTTCTGTGTACATAATAAATAAATAAATCTTAAAAAAAAACAACCAAAAAAACCCCCCAAAACAAACAAACAAACAAACAAAAAAACCCCACTATCTCTCTCTCACCTAGCAATGAAGATGCTCAGTAGATGTTTTTGAATGGCACAGTTGCTGTCCTCTTGACAGCTTAGTAGGTAAACCAAAGGCATGCAATTACCAGTCCCAGCGTCACAGCGGGGGCGGGGGTGGGGGGGGCAGGGGGGGGAGGGGAGGCCAAGTGATGAAGTAGGAGAAAAGGGGCTCAGAGAGGTTCCAGAAGGTCATGTAGGTTACATCCTGGTACTGGACAGGATCACCATCCAGGGCTAAGCCCAGTCCTTCTCACTCATATCCAAAGGAAGACACAGACATTCCCTTCCTAATCCTATGTATTTGTGTCTTCCAGAGGGTAACGTTAGCTGTTCTCCAGTTCTGTTCTTAATATTGATTAAACTATAAGCTTCTTTTTACTACAGAAATACTATATGATTCGAACAATACGGAGAATAGAAAGTAAAATATGGCAGTTTTTGATAATTCCCCATGTTTTCATATTTTTCATAAAATATTTTTATATTCTACTGGGATGAGTAATATGAGCTGTTTTTAACAAGTCCTAAGTCCCATCTAATGAATGAACACAAGGGTGTGTGGGAGTGGTGGGGTCAGGAGGCCACTGCTTAACTTAGGCATTCAGGGGCTCAGGTTCCTTCTGACTTGTGATTCTGCCATCTCCCACGCGTGGCCTGAATGTGAAGACACATCTGTTCCACAAAGCCATGGCCTGCAAAGGCCACAAATAGTCCACTGGCGAGAGCCAACAGTGTGCCCTTCTTTCCTAGAATAGATGTAGGGTTGGCAATGTCATTTAGTTACTTGTCCAGGAAGGAAGGTTTGGGAATCAGAATTGATCTCTGCCACTGCACATGTATTTGCTGTTTGTAATACTCTAGCAGACATTTGCACACACACAGTTTCTGCACTTGTGGAAAGACTCCTAGAAGTGGTCGTAAGATAAGTGAATGCAGAATTTGTCAGTTGCTATATTGTCCTCTACAAAGATTATACATTTTAGCCGGGCGGCGGTGGCACACGCCTTTAATCCCAGCACTCGGGAGGCAGAGCCAGGTGGATCTCTGTGAGTTCGAGGCCAGCCTGGTCTACAAAGTGAGATCTGGGACAGGCACCAAAACTACACAGAGAAACCCTGTCTTGAAAAAACAAAAAAAAACAAAACAAAAACAAACAAACAAACAAACAAAACCCAAACCAGATCACACATTTTGTAGCTCAACTAGTGCCCATTTTCTACATCCTTAATAACAGTTGTTATCACCAATTATTTCTGATGTAATAAACTAAATATATACATTTACACTCTTGTATCTTTAGTGGTGTTGAGTTGATTTTCACAGAATACTCGCTAATTGGATTTATTTTAAAATATGTCTGCTCATACTCTTTGGCTGTTTTTCTATTGCTTCATGTTTGTCTTTTACTTACTAGCTTTTTGCATTCCTTGTTAAATATCCTTTGCTTTGTGGTATAAATACTTCCCCTTCAGATGGTGGCTGTCTTTTACCTTTGATTTGTATTTTCACAACAACTTTCTTTGCTGTGAGATTCTAATTTCATGTCATGTTCTCCAAATCGCTGAGTTAGTCTCCTGCATCCTCTAGTTACTCCCCCAAATCACGTTGGGAAGTTGTTTAAATTATAAAGTGACATTGCTGTATCTAACTTGTCTCCAAATGGCCAACTGCTAAATAACATTTAATAATTTCTATATATTTGAGTTGGTTTCTGTATTCAATTTTAATTGGTCGGTATATCTAATCCTATACTCTATTTTCATTTTTAATGCTTTCAGTATATTTTCATATTTGCTAACGGAAGCCTTTCTCCATTCTGCTTTCCAAAAGTCCTCCCGGCAGTGGCGGAACACTTGCCTGGCGTATGCCCCCTCGCCTGCACCAGAGAGAGCCTTTCCCGGTGAATCTTAGAATTGTAGCGTTCCCTAACCACTCTTAAGAGAACCCAGGACACAGACACCTGAGGGGCCTGGACAACTGTTACAGCAGCTCTCCTCATCTCTGCATGCAATATGCTTTCCAAACTAACCAGGTGTTAAGTCACTAAGGAAAACAGAGCATTTGTTTTCTTTTAATAAAGATCTCCTTGAAGGTTTTCATGGTGTTTTCTAATCTTCAGTGCCACCCAAATGGAATCAATATCACAATGTCTTGAGTAGAGACCTCTGAAAAGTACAAAGCACAAAGACAAATGCTCAAGGCGTGTGAGCACAGCACTAGGAAAGGAAGCACAGCCCCTCCTCAGTCATGGAAGCAAACAGGGACACCCACCAAATTGGGGACACAGTCTAGACGCCAAGGAGCCGGGTTAGGCTGCACTTATACCCAGGAAGACAATTAAATAGTAGTTAATAGTAAAAGCCAAATAAAACACCCAAATTAATAGTAAAAAGCAGACAGAGGCGATTTATTCAGTGAGGCCAGATTGGAAAGAGGGACAAAGGTGATCAAGTTCATATCTGCAGCCCCAAACTAAAGCTACAGGCTTTTGATTTGATTTGATTTGTTGAGACAGTGTCTCACTAAGTAGCCCTGGCAGCCTTGGAACTCTCTGTGTAGGTTGGCCTCAAATTCATAGAGATTCCGAACCACCTCTGCCTGCGGAGTGCTGGGATTAAAGAGATGGTACCACCGTACTGGTGAGATTAATGTGAATAGAGGTCCAAGGACATGGTACTGAGCAAGCAGTCCTAAGGACCACTAAGGTGTGGTCCTGCCCATCCACGTCCCACCCTTGACTGGGCTTCAGTCTGACCTGACAAGGTTGTCTGAAAAGTTGCTAGAACTCTGTGGAATCTCTTTGTGGCAGACAAGTTCTCCTCCCAGCCAGCGCTTCACTCTCATCCTTTTTCATCTTCCAGCGTGAGATTCCTGGAGAAATTCTCATTTCTTGGGTCCATGGTTTCACTTCAGTAGTAAGAGAGGTTGAGGGATACAAGTGTCTCTTTAGAGTAGCTTCATTCCTGCCTTGAGGGTTACATCATTGTGCCATTGTTCTCTATTTCAGATGGGGGGGGGGAGGGAGAGAGAGGGAGGGAGGGCGGGCAATCTTGGAGGACTGTTGGAAGCATCTGTGAAAATTCACAAGCATGTGCCTTTGACCTAGACATCATAATTTTGTGTTCTAAGAGAGTTGTAAAGAAAACATTGGCCATTTTCCTCTCAAATGATCAATTGTAAGCATTTCGTATTTCCATAATAAAAATTAATTAAAAAATAGGACAAGGCCCACTGCCATCTAGGGCTGCAGGAATGGATTCCTTTGCTCTGCCAGCTAAAGAAGTAAACGGCAGGAAAGGACTGCTATGAGAAATCTTAGGGAGCCCCAGAAGAGCCGCCTGATGGCACCCAGGAAGCCTGTTTTCTCTTTGGGGTCCTTAAAAAGATTTTCAGAATGAACTCAAATGAAGCTCAAGGCCATTAAACAGTTAATTAGAGTTGAAAAGAAAAGCCAGGAGAGGAAAGCTGTAACTCTCTCGCAGCTGCCTGGAACCGAGGAGAGAAAAACAAAAGTCACACTGCTTTGGATAAGACAGCCTGATGGAGGTCAGCCAGCTGGGCACACGCAGCTCCGAGGCTGGGGGTGGGGGTTGGGGGTTGGGGGTTGGGGGTTGGGGTTGGGGGATGCCTTTATTTAGAAAGAGTGTGGATTCCCAAAGCATTGGTTAGGGAGTTTAAAACATGTTAAAGTTCTGGCCAGCATTTGCCAGAAAAAGACAGAAGGAAAGAGCTAGCAATAGTCGGACCTGAGAAAGGCGCAGATGCAGCCCCACCTAAGGGTGGTCCAGCATAGGGGGCTGCCTGACTCAGGGAGGGCACTAGGGTGGGAATTCTGGGAAGGAAAAGGCACATTGTCTTAAGGTGGACCTGCCTTCCGGGGAGGATCCCCAGGCCCAATTCCCAACCTGTCCCACTGGATTAAACCCTTGAGAGGAGGCAAAGGCTTGTCTCCACCTAGAGGTAGATTCCGTTCTTTGTACTACTTACTCTTTTACATCGATTGAAGACATAAGCAAAAATGTTGTAAAATCTCTTGGTAATTTCTTCCACACTGTAGCTGCTTCTATTTTTTTTTTTTTTTTGTTAGAACATAAACTACCTTCTAACTTCCTGGCTATCAAGGCCTATCACTCTTGCTCAGCCTTGCTCTCTGCTTCTTGGGGTCACAAACACTGGATTAGACTCTTTGGCTCCCACCCATCCAGACTGACCTCACTGAAGCCTTCTCTGGGTCCTTTCACTTGACTGGGCCCCCTTCCTGAGCTTCAGAAGCGTAGCTCACAATTCCAGCCTTTGTGGTACAGCTCACCCTCCCAGCTTTTGTGGCACAGCCCACCATTCTGCTTTTGTGGCATAGCCCACGGTCCTAGCTTTTGTGGCTTCTCATTCTTTTGAGTTTGTTTTGACCTTCCTATCAGAACTTCAGGCTTTCCCCTGTCTCCCCTTCGCTGAGACTCAGCTGAAGACTTAGTACTCTTAGAGTCTGGAGAATGCTGGGGAAAACATCTGCCTGATGTTTTTAAATGCTTTGTTATCTCTTGTAGGTGGCAAAGAAACACAGCATGATGTTTGGAAATATAATTCTTCAATCAACAAATGGATTCAGATAGAATATTTAAACATAGGCCGCTGGAGGCATAAGATGGTCGTATTGGGTGGCAAAGTCTATGTAATTGGGGGGGTTTGATGGCTTACAAAGGATCAACAATGTGGAAACTTATGACCCCTTCCACAACTGCTGGTCAGAGGTATGGGAGATTGTTTCTGTGAGTAATTTCAAAGCTTAAACAACAACAACAAAACAAAAACCCTGCCTGTGGTGGTGGCTGGTGATCGGTCACTTTGCTCCCATAGACATCTTGGCTCTGAGCTTCTCCCTTCCTAGGAGCCATGAGTCAACATTACTGATCCAGTTCCAGTAATAACACGTTCTTCCAAGTGGCAGGGCTCTGTGTAGGCATTGTCCCATGCTAGCCAGAGCCCCAGATATGGAGGGAGGCTGAGCCTACTCTAAGATGGTTAACTCCATTGGTCGCATGTCCTGGCCCAGAATCTGTCTCCTCAGAATCCTTCTGTCCTGCAGCTCTTCATACCAGAAACCCAAGTATCCATTTCCTCCACCTTTTGTGAACCCAGGGTCATTTGGTTATAATTAGAAGTCAGGGCGTATTTATTTTCTCCTTAATGATGAGCCATTTACAGGCCTTTGTGCAAGTCTCTAGCAAAGCTACCTCTGGTTAAAAATTGCCCCAGGAGCAGAAAACAACCAGTGTTTCCAGACCATTCTCAAGTGCAGATTTCCTTTCTTATGGTCAGAGCTTGTTCCAGCTTCAGAAAGTTTAAAACACGGTCACTGTAAGCACAAGGGAAGGATACCCTCATGTTACCATGACATCCCCCACAGATTCACCAGCATATGTGCATAACCTTAAACCAATATTGGCACCTACTAACTGACCACTGAATGAATATGAATATGCTGGCTTCATGTACATAGACATTTAGTCTTGCCTGTATCTCTCCTTCCCTGAGAGCTGGCTGGACTCTGGCGTAAACAAGCAGGACCAGCTCGGACACAACTTGCTCCAGGCTTCCTAGAGCCTGTAGAGACAGTGGGTTTTGTGTCTCTCTGCATTTTATTGGGAGCCATGGCTTTGTTATTTCAGTTGAAGCATGCCCAAGTATGTGTTCTGTGAGCTTCTCCTGCAATCTGAGCAGCACACAGACTTCTTGTGCCCTCTGCCTCTGCAGGCCGCACCCCTCCTTGTCCATGTCAGTTCCTTTGCAGCTGCTAGCCACAAGAAGAAGCTGTATGTCATTGGAGGAGGACCCAATGGGAAGCTGGCCACAGACAAGACTCAGTGTTATGATCCTTCGACCAATAAATGGGTTTTGAAGTCGGCCATGCCAGTAGAGGCTAAATGCATCAATGCAGTGAGTTTCCAGGATCACATCTATGTTGTTGGTGAGTCAGTGATAACTTCTTACGTCTGTAAACACTTGCCCCCATGGCCACCTGGGAGACAAGATATTATCGTTTTCAGAATGCCTGGGTGATGTGGATAAGGCTGAAAGGTGGTTTTGGACCAGGCCTTGTTGGAATTTCCCTTGAAGTCCGGGAGGTAGAAACAGGCACACAAAGCATGGAAGCTGTAGTCCATAGAGGAGGCCAGAGGTCACAGCAGGAGTAAAGTTGTATTGCAAACACGGTGAATACACAGAAATTGAAACATGCCTATGTTTTAGTTTACATCATGGGAATGTTCCTCTCCTGCTTGGTTTTAGGGGCCTAGAAAATGTACTTAGTTGAGAGGAAGCCTTGGCCAGCAAGACCACAGTTGGCATGTGATTTTTAAAGACTGGTGATTCAGTCCTGCCCATTCCTTAGGATTACTAGGAAGCACTCTATAAAATTACAGTAGCCAGGCCTATGCCAGGCATGTGAAATGAGAAGGGGAAGAAGGGTCTCTGGGAATACTGCAACTCTGTTCTTTAAAACTCCAGCTGATGTTAATGTACAGCCACGATAGAGAACTACGGATTCAAGAGATGCCAGAATACAAATAGCCTCCGTCCGTGATTAATCAGGGCTAATCAGAGAAGGCATTGGGGGGTAAAACACTGGGATACATTGCGGAAAACGAAGCTCTGCCTTGCTTCAGGTCTCTTGAAGTTTTGCTTGTGGTCAGGCTCCCAAAGGTTTCAAAAGTCCAGTATCAGGATGGGCCTACTGGGTCGATGTAATCGATGTAGAGAGATGCCGTTCCTAGTTAATGCCCGGTGGATGACTTTCATGAACTGCCTCTGCGCATGGTCCTTGTGTTACTTTATAAACACTGTGGTTTTAGTGCTTAGGGTCACAGATCAGAACGTAGCCAGGCTGAGGTACCCGAGGCATCAGCTGGGGTTCCTCCAGGGAGCCAGTCTTAAGGTGTGCTTTGCAGCTGTGCTAAGTCAGGCGTCTTTTCGAACCAGATTCCCACCTGGTCAGAATTTAAAGGAGACCAGGTTTCTCCCACATTACTAAGCCGGGGGGTCCGTTCTGGCTTTCTGGGAAGAAAGTCGCCAGTCTACTGTTTTCTCTGGTAAGGTGGTAGATCTGGCCTGATCGGAGGTAGAACTCTGGTGATTAGTGAGGAAAGACCCAGAGAGCCGCCCAGCGTGCCTGTTTGTTCCTTGCAGGCGGTGCCATGCGAGCGCTCTATGCCTACAGTCCTCTGGAGGACAGCTGGTGCCTGGTGACGCAGCTCAGTCAGGAGCGGGCCAGCTGCGGCATCGCGCCCTGCAACAACAAGCTCTATGTCACCGGCGGGAGGGACGAGAAGAACGAGGTCATCGCCACTGTGCTCTGCTGGGACCCCGAGGCCCAGAAGCTGACGGAGGAGTGTGTCCTGCCGCGGGGCGTGTCCCACCACGGCAGCGTCACCATCAGGAAGTCGTACACCCACATCCGGCGGGTTGTGCCTGGGGCCGTGTCTGTGTGACTGCCCGGGGGGACCCAAGAAGGTGCCCTCGGAGCCTCGGAGCGCTGGTTCGGCACCCTGGCTCGCGCAGGTCCCGTGTGAGCCTTAGGCTTGGCTTGGATTCTGCACCCTAGCTCGCGCAGGTCCCGTGTGAGCCTTAGGCTTGGCTTGGGTTTAAGGCTTATCGTGGGGGGCCGGCCTTATGAGACCAGCCGGGAATGCTTGTGTGACCTACCTCAGGATGAAGGGTAATGTTTAACATTCCACACATGCCTACCCGCCCTGGCCTGTGCCAGCCACTTATCCATGGTAATTCGCTGAACTGTGGTAATGACCTGCTGCTGGATAGTATCGCGCCTGCCTTAGAGGTGAAGAAAAGGAATTTCAGACAGGCCAGCTTTCACCAAGTCACTCAGAGAGCAAGCAGCTAAGCCAGAATAAACCCAGGTCTTTCCATGTCAGTCGGTGTCTCTCACACCACACGGCTTAACTCGGGAAAACTGAAAGCCAGCCCCAAACTTGGCTGGTGTCTCTCCTTCTGGCCGCGTGGCTGAAGATGAGGGAATAAAGGAGTTTTTCTGTGCTGTCTTCCTTTATTCCTTGTCCGTAGGAGACACTGGTCTTGGAACCTTTTGGGCCACTTGTCAAGAGCATCTCCGATGATCTCCCACAGGACATGTCTGCTGGGACTAGTCTGGGGAGGCCCATTTGTTGTGAAAAAGGCGAAAGACATGTCCCGTTTCCCCCACATCATAACTGTTATTTTTGATTACAGGATGTGTGTGCCATTTTGGACTAGGACTATCACAGCCAGTTAGTGGCTGGGGGTGGGAGGCTCCGTGGATAAAGCTCTTGCTGAACAAGCCTGAAGACCAGTGTTAGGAGTCTAGAGCCCACGTGGAAGCTGAGCAGGCGTGGCTGCCTGCAGTCCCAGTGCTTGGGAAGCAGACCCAGGGCTTCCCTAGGGCAAGCTGGGCAGATCAGTCAGTCAGGAGACCGTGTCAGTGAATGAAAATGGACTGTGATTGCCTGGAAGAGGGCTTAGCCGTGGAAAGTGGGGAGTGACTGAAGAAGTCATTTGACATCAACTTGGGGTCTTCACACTTGTGAACACACACCCACACCACATACACATTAAAAAAATAAAATTGAATTAAAAATTTAAAAATGTTTTTGAAGTATTACCTTACCTTCTCAATGGTTTGGTGTCCTGGCCTCTCATTGTGCAAATACAGTTTTGTGTTTTCTCTCCCCACCCCTCGGGAACACCTTCAGACTACTGGCCACGCCTTCTAAACAGTGACTACATTATCCAAGATGCCTTATTCTCATGGTACAAGTTCTTGATTCTCTTTGTAGAGTTGCACTTCATGTTAGAGGGTCATACTGTGCTTATACACCTGAGCAGTTTGAGAAGTTAGTGGAATTAGAGTTGATAGTCAATTTAATTTTTATTAAAAAGTTATGTCTGGAAGAAACTGTTTAAACTAGATTTTGAAACCTTGGAAATTCCAGTTATTTCTACTTCTAGCTAGATTTTTGAGGATAAACAGAAATGCACATCAGTGTGTACATTGCTGTTTTCTCGTCAAGCATGACAGTTCTGCTCCTGGCTATGGGATGGAAGATGGGACAATACCTTTGTACATTCTTTCTTCTCCATGTTCATACATTTAGAACACATTGTCACTCATGAGCACTAACCACATTCACATTATTCTCAACTGAAACAGTTTGCTCTAGTTCAACTCATCAAATATTCATGGAGTCTTCCATGCTTGTTGAGACTCAGGTCTAAATAGTGAACGACAAATCCCTTCCCTAGAGACACTCAAAAAATAAGTAAAAGGCTCACCAGACAATATTCTAATTCACGCTTTCTTTGAGTTAACTGAAAGTGAGAGGCACATGAACTCATGAGGCTGCATCCATGTTTTTGCTGCCTTCTGTGGGTCCCTTCTGGAATCCAGGCATTAAGGTTAGCTAGTGAAGTCACTTATGTGATTCTCTCTGAGCTTGAGGGTGGAATCCATTTGTTAGCACAGGAAAAGTCAGTCTGGTCCAAAGACCAGTCCAGGGAAGAGCTGCTGAAGAGCAAATGCCATGACAACATCATTAGCATGTACAGAGAGTTCTCCCTCAGACCTCTGGAGAGCTGGTGTCTACCTTTAGATGAGATTGATCAGTACACAGTTCTCAGTCTGTGGCTCACTGAGAAGGTAAGGACTTTGAATCCAACTTACAGATCTCACTCAAAGCAGAGGTCTTGAGTTTCAGGACTAGTTCAGAATTCATAGGAGCTCCTAAGGAAGGGCTGTATGATTTTTATACTACCAGAAAAGCATGTGAATTGTAGCAAAGTCAGAGGTACTTGTACTCAAGAAACAAGGATCAGGAGTGCATGGGAGTGAGGACACACATTCTTGTGAAAAGATTTAGCCTTCTACATTTGAAGCTGCCCAGCTGTAGCTCATAGAAAAAAGAAATCATTGTCATTCTGAGTACAATTTGTAGCACAATCAGGGTTTGGGTTTCCAGGTGTCAGAGGTGTGGGCGTGGCTCTCAAAGGCAGGCGCTAAGGCTTTCAGGTTCTTGCGCCTCTTTCCGGCGAATCATACAGAGATACGTGAATGGTTGCCGGAAAAGAGCTGGCTTGTTAAGGGGAGCTACAGAAAGGCCTGGGGTGTACCCGGTGACCTGCCTCCAAGAGTGCTTGAAGGGAGAGAAGGGCTGGAGTGAGGGCTCCAGTGAGCTATTACCATAGTACCGGTGTCACCCAAGTTCATACAGCACAGGTTCTTCCCAGCATGCTTTCTTGGCCGAATGAAGCTCGGTTAGACCAAAGGCTTTTCCCTGATGTCAGCCTTTGGTAATCTTTGGAATTTCCTCTTACACTGTTTTCGTGCCACATCCGTACTAAGCCGGGCTTCTTTTCTAAGAGGTTTCATTGCTCTTCTGTTGTGATAAAATAGCACATTGCGATAAATACACCACGACCCAAATCAACTTTTAGCTCGCAGTTCCAAAGGAAGTTTTAACGGTGAGGAGGCATGGCACAGGTGGCCAGAGCCAGAAGCTGGGAGTCCCATCTTTAACCACAAACACAGAAAAGAGTGGGAAAGGCTATGAACTCACAAAGCCTATCCATTGATGTACTTTCTCCAGCTAGGCTGCACCACCTCTCCAAATAGTGCCACCAGCTTGGGGACCAAGTGTTCAAATACCCGGCGGAGTCTATGGGGGTGTGTGTGTGGGGAATATTTCTTACTTAAACCGCCACATAAGGCAAAACCCAAACCAAAATAAAACAAAAACCCCAAACAGTACTAACGAAACTCTACCAAAATCACCAGCAAATTAACTATTCTAACCTACATTACCACTATGGGGAGAGCTGGGGACTACCTCAGAGTCGGAGTACCCCAGGTCTCAATGAGGATGCCACAGGACATTCAGATATTGCTGTCTACACGTTGAAGCAGATCCCGAGTGGCCGAGCATCCTTGATAGAGAGGAGAGGTGGAGGTCAGCAGCTTAGGATGAGGGTATGGAAAAACAAAGGTTCTGGAGTTTGTGAGCATGCTTGCAAGAGGAAAGGGGACTGAGGACTAGGCTTCCAAGCAAGGAAGCAAGGAAGGCATCCAATGTGGAGACTTGAGGCATGAGTCCGAGCAAGATCAGCAAGCAGGCAATTTGCTGTGGAGCCTTTGAGCTCCCTGGTTGTCTCTTCATTTCAGTGGATCTAGAGAGTAGAGCCAATTCTTTGATGGAGCAGAATGTTGTGGAATATTAGTTTAAGATGTGTTACGTTTGTTTATGCTGTGGGATGTTTGTTTAATGGTGCAAAGATGTATTGCATTTTTTTATGTTACATTTGTTTAACTCTGTAAAGCTGTGTTTGCTTGGCTAAAACAGCTGATTGGTCTAATAAAGAGCCAAATAGCCAATGGCTAGGCAGGAGAAAGGATAGGTGGGGCTGCCATGCAGAGAGAATAAATAGGAGGAGAAATCTAGGAGAATCTAGGGAGGAGAGAAAAAAGGAGGACACCAGGGGCCAGCCACTCAGCCACACAGCCAGCCATGGAGTAAGAAATAAAGAAAGATCTATAGAATAAAGAAATGTAAAATGCCCAGAGTCAAAACACAGTTAAAGAGAAATGAAATAATTTAAGTTAGAAAAGCTGGCTAGAAACAAGCTAAGCTAAGACCAGGCATTCATAAATAAGAATAAGTCTCCATGTATTTATTTGGGAGCTGGGTGGTGGACCCCCAAAGAGAAAAAACAAACAAACAAACAAACAAACAAAACAAAACAAAACTATAGTAGAGTCTACAGATGAAGTTAAGGGGCCATAGTGACCAAGTCATGAGCTAAATTCACCCAAATCCCACCATGTTCTCTTAGTATTCATTTACTCTGGTCTCAGTGACTTCAGGAAACAAGCACATATAATCTGCCCTTGGACTCAAAGCAAACTCTGCTATCAGGGAAATAAAACTATCTGGGTAAGCACAGCTTTGCTATTTCTACCTGTCCTGGACGAGGAAGGAAAACAGTATAGGAGGAAATTCTGCCAGCCTGGCAGCCCTTAGTTCATTCCTTCATTCAGCCAAGCATGCTCTGAAAAACCCACATCATATAACCTTAGAGTTGTTGGTGACTCATAAAAAGTCACTGGAGACCTCACCCCAGCCCTTCTCTCCCCTCTAGCCCAGGATACCCCACATTCTATGTTCCAATGTGAAAGAAGTTTCCTAATTTTACAGAACAAAGAAGTTCATAAATCAAGGCATGGTTAACATACATGGGTGGGTACGTCAGAGCGGCAGTCACAGCAAGACGGGAGACTTTTCTATAGACCTCAGATGCTCTGTAGATGTTCTTAGATTTTGAATTGGTGGAAGCTAGTGGTCTGCTAAGTTAACAGATTTCAAAAGGTTTTAAGTCTGTTTGTCACAGGACATTAGTTAGGACACAGGGGGGACAAAGGATGGCTGTATGCCTGTTCTAGGAACTGAAGCTAGCCCACAATCAGGTAGTCAGCTCTGGAGCGGCATCATTCCAACCCCTCCAACTGCTGTGATTTTAATCAGTTCCTTTTCAGGAATTCTTGTTCATAGTGATGAGTACATGGTCAAGATGGCAGCGCCCGAAGCACTAACGTCCTAAAAGGCTCAAGGACGCTGGGAACACTCTGGAAAGTTGACACACTGATAACATCTGCAGGCAGTTAGGACCTCGGAAGCTCCTGATAAGAGGGTCAACCGTCTGATCTCTGTTGATATATACAACGTGAGACTGCAGGAGCAGATCTGCAGATGAAATCTTCCCCCCCAAAAGTTCCCTCTTTGCCCTGTAAAACCTCAAGCCCCTGCACAGTCTCCACGCCTGCAGAGAGACCTCTGCCCTTCATGTTCTAATAAAGGACAATCCACTTCTGAAGAGGTTGTTCTCCTCTTCCTTTGTTTTCTTGTTGCCTTGAACAATCCCAGTCTAACATTTGGTTCCAAAACCTAGGAGGTGTTTTGGAGTCCTGCACCCCAGCCCTTCCCTCCGGTCAACAGTTTCTCTTTCCTTCCTTTCCTGATACCCATCCAGTCAACAGTGTGGCTGGTCACCAACTTACGAGGGACTGAACAGCCAACAGTCCCAACCTGAAACTTCTGGGCTTTTGTGGCCTTTATCGACCTCAGATGTGAAAGTCTCATCTGGGGTTTTATTGGTGTGCGGCATAAACTCAGTTTGTGTCCTTCTCCTAATCTGCCTCCTCCCTTCCCCTTTCCCGTTTTCCCCCTTTCCCGTTTTTCCCCCTTTCCCTCTCTTCCAGTATCTACCAATCTCCAGAACAGAGACCCTTTGCTCTTTGTCTATCAGACTGCATCCACCACAAACTCACTGGGAAAATAAGGCTCAGCCAATGTCTAGAGGCGTCCAGACCAAGGCTTTCTCTGGAACCCCAGGAGTTCCTCAGCTTTTGCCACCTGGTGTTAGCAAGCAGGGGACACCCTCTTTTGCAAATCAGGCTCATTCTTCCAGCTGCTGTCTGAACCTAGGTGGTGACTGTGGAACATCTGTAGCCTCTCTTGCCTTCTGATATGGGTTCCAAATTGTCAGTGCCAAGGGACACCCTTTTGATACTCCTAAAATCAAACCCCGAAGTTTTAGATCTCATTGACCTCAGACTCACCACTTAATGCTGCTCTCCTTCCATATCTGGCTCTAATATCAATGAGATAATGGCCATACCTGGCCTGAATTAGGAATTTTTGATTTCTAAATCCTCACAGACTTCATCAGGCAAAATGGCAAATGGTCTGAAGTCCCCTCTGCCCAAACTTCCTTTGCCCAAGATTTCAGTCCTGCCTGTAGCCTACCTCTCTGTCATTCTTGGTCCATCCCACTCATGTGAATATAGGAAATCCTTAGCTACCCCATGCCATACACCAAGAGGAAATTTATGGCCTTTCTGGGACTCTTCAAATTTTCTAAATCTGGATCCCTAAGTTAGGGATCTTTTATTACCCATCCCCACCAAAGGGTCTATCAAGGAACTTCTGTCCTCTTCCTCCTCTGTCCTTAATACCACTGACAATTGAAAACAGTCTCTGTCTAGAGTCTTTACCCTCCTACTCCCAGACCCTTCCTGGCCATTCTTTCTCTTCTTTTACATTACCCAGGGCCATGCCCTTGCTGTCCTCTGTCAGCGAGCAAAGGTCACTAAAACCCCAACTGAATCCAAACAACTAGACTTGTTAAAGGGTGGTTTCCTTGTCCTTCCTATAGACCATAGCTACTGCCACCATTCTCATCCCTGAGGCCAACAAAATATCCCTCCACAGTCCCTTCACTATTTTTTTCACACAGTCAATTAAAGATCCCATTAACCGCGATACACTCCTAACCCTAGCACTTTCACAGGTTCAGGCTCTCCATGCCTATGTCCTGGACCCCAACCTAACCTCCTAAACCTCCCCAAACCCTCAACCCCACCACTTTACTACCCACCACCTCCTCCAAGGCCCTCTCTCTGCTCCCTCTTCATTGCCACATCAAATGTCACTCTCAACTCATTCATAGATGGGAGCTTACTCATGACATCCCATTTTGTGCCTGGCTATCCCATCATCTAGGGCCAATCTTACACTCTTGCTGAGGCTAGATCCTTCCTCTATCACACCACCTTGTAGAAGGCAGAACTTACACCCCCAACTGCAGACTTGACCTTGGCTGCAGATAAACAAGTCAACATCCACGTAGATTGAAAACACACCTATAATGTTATCCACTTCAACATCCTAGTATGGAGATAGAGGGGATTTCTCAACCAAAGGGGAACTCCCATCTTTAATTTGGCC
>CABHPQ010000141.1:0-15261 GCA_902168405.1 Peromyscus aztecus
TTTTAAGCATACAAGTTGGCACATAAACCTAGGGATTTTGGAGGCCCAGTTATCTTCTTAACTATATGTAAGATCAGACCAAACAGTTCTTGGCTAGTAAGCTAGGATCCTTGACCTTTTTAGTGAGAAGTCATTGTGGTATAGCTCTGGGTTCTAATGTCATTTTCCTATTGAGTAATCTTAAGTCATTTTATGTCTTTTGATGTCAATTATTCTCACTGAAGTGGAGATATAGCCCCTATGAGTATCATAAAAGTTAAAGAAACTGTTTTATAGAAATGATCCAGTAATGTTTCTGACTCAGGTGGGTGCTTACTTAAAATAAACAAAGAATACATGTAATAGTAATCAATGAGCTGATTACTCATATAGCAGGTAGGTAGGTGTTTAGTAACATAAATGAATAATACTTGTAATAGTAACCAGTGAGCTGATTACTTATATAGCAAGTGGGTGTTTAATAAAATAAATGAATAATACATGTAATAGTAGTCAATGAGCTGGTTCCTTGCATAGAGTTGTAGATAAATAAATAATTATCAAACTAGGCTATCACTGTTCATATGAAATACCAGTCTTAGGCGACCTCTGGAATACCTTTGGTCTTCCAGGGAAAGAATTTTGTACTAAGTTTGGTTCTTTCCCCAGAGGAATAAAATATTGAATAATTGACAAGAATATCCACCCACGGTTTTAGCCTCCTGTGGAGTCTCACCCTCAGGCAAACTTATATGTCCAACCCTGAACAGAGGGAGCCCAGTGTCAGCTAATCCAGCCTGAGTTGTCGGTCTTGGCCCCGTCCTTTGGTGCTTTTGGCAGACCTGATGGACCCAGAGGCCCGAGGCTTGGGTGGATTAATCATTTTCATTAGAGGCCCGAGTATTGGGAACCTGTTCCTTCATTCAGTCTTCTTTGCACGGGAATCACAGAATGGGTAAAGCACTTTATCCAGCTTGCTTCCTTCTTCCGTCTCTCCCTTCTCAGGTCAAAGTTGACGATGAGGTGACATGAGCTTCATACTCAGTGTAGTTGACAATTATGTGTCTCCATAAAATCACCAAACATCTGGTTTTCATTTTTTTTTTTAAATTTGGAAAATGACACCATGTCCTGTTAGGTTGAGGTTAAATGTGAGCAGAGCACAGAGTCAGTGGCAGCAAACATTGGAGAAAGCTGGAGAGTAAAAATTTGGGGCTACAGTAGGCTATGATGGCATCAGTTATATGTTCTTTGTTGGTTATTTTTATAGAATATTGTAGAATTATTAAACTTCTGAAAGTCTTCCATAGCTGGGTCATAGGCTGGAGTTTGCCAAGTCATGGTTTAGAAGAGAAGGCATTAGATCTGGAAGAGGTCCTATTTAATGACTTCACTGGTTGGCAAGAAAGTGGAGGGAGCCACAAATAATAATTCTTTTTCCTTGGTAGTTTTACCAAGGAAGGGTGTTAAATAGTTGCAAAAGATTTTATTATTAGTCATGCATTTTAAGTTACATTTGTCTTACTTTTAAAGGGCTATTACAATTTAGTGCACACAAATTGTAACAAACCAAGAAAAACCAGCTTTGACTGTCTTAAGAATGAGAAATTAGGGGCTAAAGAGGTAATCCAGAAGTTATGAGTGCTTACTTCCCTTTCAGAGGACCTGAGTTCAGTTCCCAGCACACACATTGGGTGGCTCACAACCACCTGTAGTTCCATTTCCAGGGCACCTGACAACCCTCTTCATGTTTACATACCCACACACAGAAACATACACAATATACATAATTAAAACATATACAAATAAATCTTTTAAAAATTGAGAAATTAATTTTTAGAAACTTGATTCTTCTTGAAGGCTTCTCTGAAGAAAAATTGCCTGCTCAGAAACACACACACATGTATCGTGACATGTGCACAATCGTTTAGTTTTGTTCTCTCTCTCCCTCCCAGTCTCATGTTTAAAGTTAGCCTAGAAAAGTTTTCAGTGTTCTGCCAAAATGAAATGATATGTGAAGTAAGGAGAGGCTTGCCATGAAAGTCTTAGATTGACATTCATATCTGTGTTTGTATTCTTACTTCCTCTTCATTGTTTTATATGTGTATTTGGTTTCAGCAGAAAGGATGAAAGCATAATACAGAAGGGGTGGGGGAAATGAGTCTCCAGCAAGTGTTTTAATTGCCTTTCTGTTCTTTTGTGATAAAATACTCTGACCAAAGCAGCTTTGGGGAGGAAAGGATTTATTTGGCTTGCACTTCCAGGTCATGGTCCTTCACTGAAGGAAGTCAGGGTAGGAACTGAACCAGGAACTTGAAAGCAGAAATCATAGAGGAACGCTGCTCTCTGGCACAGCCACAGGCTTGTGTTTAGCCAGTTTTGTTATATAACCCAGGTCCACATGTGTAGGAATGGCACCACCTATGGTAAGTTGGGCCCTCCTATATCATTAATAATCAAGACAGTTCCCCACAGACATGCCTACAGGCCTGCTGGGTCCTGCCTGACCTGTCAAACAGTCCTGAATAGGGGAGTGAGGATTGAGAAATAATAGATAGGGAAAACAGAGATGTAGACGTAAAGAAAAAGAGACACAGGATAGCTTTGGGAGGGCTCTGAGTCAATACCACAGCAGCCTTGAATTTATTTCTCAGGGCCCTTTTATACCCAAGACAGGGGGACAAAAGATCTTCCCCTTTCAAAGACATCGTGGTTCAAGGTACAAACAAGTGTAAATACCTCCTTAATTCTCAAGACACCTGGTAACCACGCCTTTGGCCAAACATCCTGTTATCCAACCTTGAAGAATAAGATATCTGGTAACCACGCCTTTGGCCAAACATCCTAAGAGAGCAAAGACAAGCTTGAACTCTCTGACCTTGAGTCAAGATGGAATCAAGGCACAAACTGGGGTCACTGTGGACTCCCACGCAGGCCAATCTGATCTAAGCAATTCCTAAATCATGGCTTTTTTCTCTTCAGATGAACGCAGGCTTGTGAAGTTGACAGTTAACTCTAACTAGTGTGGCAAGTGTTTCTTATCTCTCTCTCCGTTCACCTTCTCTTCTAAGTCCCTTTCCTCTCATTCTCTTTGTTCATTCTGCAGGCAGTTCTGATGTGAATGTGCATGCAAGGAGACTTGAGTTGCTAGGCAGTTTGTTCTTTGTAAGGCTAGTGCCCGTGTTCCCTGTCTTCACCTTCCATTAGCTCTGTTTGTTGGATCGTGTCCACCACATGCGTCTCAGCATCTCTTGCTTTTGGTGCATTTATTGTAAGAAAATACCTTTCTCAGTTACTGGCTAGTTACACAGCCAAAGCCAAAACACTTTTCTCTTCAGTTGACTTCTACCAACCCAGAGCACAGGAAATAAAAATTAATGCCCAGGAGGAGACTATGGAAACACAAAGCCAGCCAACCTCCGAGTCCTGAGACAATCCCAGGATAGAATGTCCCCTATATACGGAAGAAATGCCACCAGACTTGCCAGGTAGAACTGAAAGTCTGCTGAGATGGGGGTTGGGGGACCTGAGTTATTTGTGATTGGGAACAAGTCCTATCACCTCCTTAGACCTTTTGTTCATCTAAAGAAGCAGGGAGGGGTGACATAATATTTGGAGTTCTTGTGTTCTATGAATTTTGTGAGTGAACAGGACCATATTCCACTTAATAAAAAACAATTATAGAAACAAATAGTAAAAATAGTTTAATAATTTGTCACTCTTGAGTGAAAGGGTTTAATGCTTATCACTGTAGCATTATTGTCTATATCAAGGCTTCTTTTTTGTTTCTTTTTTAATAATAATTTATTTATCTGTATTTTATGTACATTGGTGTTTTGCCTGTATGTATGTCTGTGTCGGATCCCTGGAGCTGGAGTTACAGACAGTTGTGAGCTGCCATGTGGGTGCTGGGAATTGAATCTGGGTCCTCTGGAAGAGTAGCCAATTCTCTTAACCACTGAACAATCTCTCCAGCCCCCAGAAGCTTTTTAAACTCATGACCCATTTTTGTTCAACAATTTCTAAATATAACCTCAAGTATATAGGTATTTAAGGGGAATTCATATCAGATATCTACTGGTAATAAATAATAAATAACCTTATTTTAAGATAATTCCTTTGTGTATGTAGAATTTAACATTCATGAACGATGAAAGCAAAATTGTGTACTAATGTACAGTTGTGCTTGTATACTTTTTACATAAACAATTTAATCAGGGCTGAATATTTGCTACTGCAATATGTAGAGTGTCTTCAATGGTTTTTTTCAGAGTTGGTCAGTATTTTTATCTTATAACAATCAATACTGAAAATGCCACTTGATGTAACTATGTATTACAAAACAGCAGGACTATATTTAGGGCCATATCAGGAATTTTTGGAAATTCTGTTCTAATCCCAAGTCAAATTACATTTAACAATTGTTTTTATGAAACTCAAGTCAGCAACTCAAACAGCATTCTTCAAAATTAAGCATTTCAATACAACACATACCACTTGAATACTTCAACACTGAGGAATGATAGTAGTATTGATGCCTTGTTTCTCATCATAAAACCATCATGTTTCAATAAAATCAGAAAGGTTTGTATGTCTAGTGAAAACACATCAATAATATGCAGTAGTCTCAAATTGGATCCTAGGTACCTCAGGCACTGTTCATTGGTTTTTCATGGTATGTGATGTCATGTGCCATACAGAGTGTGCATGTTGTATGCTCAGAACCAAGACTGTGGTGAAGCCACCTCATGTAAGACAGGTGAGTGCTTCCAGAGACATCTCAGTCTCATTATGGGTTTGATTTTGAATTAACTTTTAGTTGCTACGTGTTCAGAAACCTTTCACTACTGCTAGTTTTTCATAATGACTGCAGTTATACGGCACATGGCGTTACAACCCATGATTAAAAAAGCTTTGCTCTTATTTATTGAATATTTAATGTAGGATTTTACTTGGAGTATTTCAATGAACACTCATCCCAACACCACTGAGTATATGTATTAATACCCCCATGGTAAAGAAGAAGTAGATACTCAAGGAGATGGTGTGAGTAAAACCCAAGTGCATTTTATTTCAGACCCTCCACCCCACTGTTCCTCTGTTTGCTTGACCTATGAACCTGCACCAGTTTCCTTAGAGCAAATCCAACAGCTGCCCTGTTTGGAAAGGATGTGGTTGACCAAAGATCTCACGGCACTTCTTTTCTCCCTTATCTTTCTTAGGCCACCTCGAGATTTAGACTCCAAGGCTTGCATTTCTATTGGAAATCAGGTGAGAAAAGTCCTGTGTCTTCTTTGTACGCATGTTCCCCAACGGAATACCGAAAAACGTGTTTCCCATGGCAGATTGTCAGGGGATGGATGGAGAAAGGTTTGGAATTCAAAGGGAGCTGACTCATGGTGCTTTTGCTATTTTGAATTGGGAATTGCAGTCAAGCAATTGTGGTCCTCATGGAAGGCAGCTGAGGGGGATAGATGGCTCTCTCTATCTAGGATGTTTATCAAAGCCACACAGGTCTAGTTGCTATGAGCCGGTGATCGATGACAAGGAGCTGCAGCAGAGATAACTTCAGAGGCACAGTTTAAAAGTCACGTTGGGTGGAGTTGGGTCTGTTGCTGGGGACAAGCAAGCTGTCTACCGTGGGACCCTAAGCATTTCCTGATTCTCCTTGCTTTGAGTGGCACCTTGACATGTTAGAAAAACTTGTGGCCCAGCTCTCATACCAAGGACACCAGAAAAAAAAAAAAAAAATCAGAGGCCAGCATACTTATGCTCTGCTGAGTTTTGAGTTTTTACTTTCTTCGTTTGTGACTGCTTTTCCTCCTCGCAGAACTTTGAGGTGAAGGCAGATGACCTGGAGCCTATAGTGGAGCTGGGCCGAGGTGCGTACGGGGTGGTGGAGAAGATGCGACACGTGCCCAGCGGGCAGATCATGGCGGTGAAGGTAGAGTTGACGTTCTGAAAAATGGTTTGTGTCTTCAGTGTATGCGCTTGCCCGTCTCAGCTGTAAGCGGGCTTTTTTCACAGAAGCAAAACAACCCACCATAGAATCACAAAGAAGGACTCTTTGTATTAATCAGTATTTCCCCTGAACTTTGAGGAAGGTACTCTGCCGGCCTGTCTCATAGCTGCTTTCTATTTATTTTCTAAGTCTTCCCTGTCCCCCACTTTTAATTTTTAAAGAATTTGTGTGTGTGTGTGTGTGTGTCTGTGTCTATACATATGGGTACAGGTGCCCTTGGAAGCCAGAAGAGGGTGTCAGGTCTCCTGGAGCTAGAATTACAGGTAGTTGTGAGCCACCTGATTTGGGTCCAAGAACTAAACTTTGGTCTTCTACAAGCACAGTATGTGCTCTTAACCACTGACCCACCTCTCTAGTCCCTGCTACTGTGTAACTAATTACACTTAAAATAACCAATAGTACTTCAAAACCCTCATCTGATACCAACCCAAATTGAATTTTTCTTAACTCAAAATATTGTTATTCTGTTGTTATTTTATCAAATCAAATTCTAAACAAAAGCCTCTTTAATTACATATTGTGTTGTTTAAAAAAAAACTGCCCTTGAAAATCAAGAAGCAAAATCTGAGAAATAAAATTGTCTATATTTGTGGGGAAAAGAAGGGTAAAAAATATCTAGTGTTGATTTCTTGGAGTTTGAGCTATGGGCAGTTTGGAATCAGCCTGCATGTCTTAAGTAGATTCTGAGTACTCTAGAGGTGACTTTCGAATGTGGAAAGATGTATATCCAAATGACAGCATTTTCTATTAGAGATACAATCATCAGTGGCTTTTATTACCAAATTTGTCCTAGAATGAATTTCCTAAGGGTACTTGTCTTAGTTAAGGTTTCTATTGCTGTGAAGAGACACCATGACCACGATAATTCTTATAAATGAAAACATTTAATTGGGTGGCTTACAGTGGATACCAGAGATTTGGTCCATTATCATCATGGTGGGACATGGTGGTGTGTAGGCAGACATGGTGCTGGAGAGGTAGCTGAGAAGTCTATATCTTGTGCAGGCACCAGGAAGTGAACTGTGACACTGGGTAATATCTTGAGCATATATGAGACCTGAAAGCCTGCCTCCACAGTAACACACTTCTTCCAACAAGACCACACCTACTCCAACAAGACAATACCTCCTAATAGTGCCACTCCCTTTGGAATAATTTTCTTTCAAACCACCACAATACCTAAGGTTGACTATAGCAATGGTACTTCAACATTTTCCAAAAGTTGGGATTTTTACCTTTTTTGCTATTTTCTTTTTGTTTAAAGATTTATTTTTGTGTGTATGTATGTGTGTGTATCTGACTGCATGTATATGTATCATGTGTGTGCAGTGCCTAGAAAGGCCAGAAGAGGGCATCAAATCCCCTGGAAGTGGAGTTACAGGCAGTTGTGAGCTGCTTTGTGGGTGCTGGGAACCAAATTTAGCTCCTCTACAAGAGAGCAAGTGTACTCTTAACTGCTGAGCTATCTCTCCAGCCCATCTGTTTTTCTTTTTCTCAAACCTTGGGATCTCAGATAAGCAGAAACTAATCAATGCTATCACCTTTTGTATTGAACTGACCTAAACACTGATTGCTTTTGCAACTTTGAAGTGCTTTCCCACATACTTGCCCCCTCTCTGAGGTACACCATGTGTTTGCTTCTAAGCAGGGACTGGTCAGGAAATCAAATGGTCAGCCATCCTCATCATTTTTCATTTGTTCAAATAGCTAATGCTTAGGGATGCTCTGGGCCAGGTTTCTGCTAACAGCAGAAAGTTTCATTCTGTTGTTAGGATAGGGCCCTGGTGGGTTCTCATCTTTTCAGCTGATTCTTTCTTAGAGGAGTGACCATACATTTCCCATGTGTTCCCATTCAGCGGATCCGGGCCACAGTTAACAGCCAGGAACAGAAACGGCTTCTGATGGATCTAGACGTTTCCATGAGGACAGTGGACTGTCCATTTACCGTCACCTTCTATGGTGCGCTCTTCCGGGAGGTAAGTGATCCTTCAGGTCAATGTCCATGGATTTCAGCAACTTAAAGTGTCTCCGATCTCATCATAGTCTCACTGCTCTCTGCTGGGCCTGCATTTTGGAGATAATCTTATTTGCTTTTAAATGATTTTAAAATCTTGAGGAGACACCATCCCTTTCTTCTGAAAAGAAACAGCCCTTCAGAAAGATTGTTGGTTATGTTTTTCTTTTTCTCATTTCTCTCCTCATTGACAATCCCTGAACTTATTGGTCTCCAGGGTGATGTGTGGATATGCATGGAACTCATGGATACGTCACTAGATAAATTCTACAAACAAGTTATTGATAAAGGCCAAACAATTCCAGAGGATATCTTAGGGAAGATAGCAGTTTCTGTGAGTACATCATGAATGCCACCTACTCAAGGGGAATGGGAAAAGTCCAGGATTTCTGTCTTTGCCTAATAACCACCATCCAACTGTTAGATCTGTTACTTCACCAGGTTCTGTTGAGTACTGAGTATTTCAGTGGGAAGCTAAATCAATGCTCTTCTTCCCAATCTCTGTGTAGTACATGTAGCTAATGACCTGGTTTGGTAAACCATGCCAAATGCCTCTATCTTGGTTTCATTTCTTTGGCTGTGATTAAAAAAAATATATATAACCTGACAAAAGCAACCTAAGGGAGAAAAGGCTCATTTAGCTCACTGTTCCAGGTTGCAGGCCATTATTGCAGAGAGTCGAGGCATCAGGAACTTGAAGCAGTTATTCGTATTATATCCACAGTCAAGGGCAGAGAACAATGAATTAGCGCATCCATTTTGTTTCCTATATTTTTATGCAATCTTCTACCCAAAGAATGGCATCATCCACAGTGGGTGGGCTCTTCCCACTTCAATGGACACAATCAAGACAGTCTTCTACAGGCATGCCCACAGGCCAACTTTATCTAGACAGTCTCTCATTAGACTCTTTTCCAAGGTGATTCTAGATTGTGTCAAGTTGACCATTAAAACTCACCATTATGGCCTCCAAACCATGTGTTTATCTTCTGTGATGACCATTCCTACACCTGTACTCAGATGTACTTTAGTTCAACTTTCTCTTGTAGAGTTTTTAATATTTTCTTAACACTATGGTGTAAAAGAAATTAGAATACAAGGCAACCTTGATGACTACCAAGGTTTAGGAAGGTGGAGGAAAAATGATGCTTGAGATGAAAGGAGGCATCTCTGCTGGAAGATACAATCTACCTTGGTGGCAGGAGTTCAGTTAGGTAACTTCCTGTTGTTTTCCTTATTAGGGCCACTATTATTTGAGAAAATCACTCCTTAAGCAACTTTAAGCAAGGAGAGTTAATAAAATTGAACACACTTAACATTCAGCTTCTTTCTAGTGATGGGGTCAGTAAATCTACTCTGTTTAACTTGCAGATTGTAAAAGCGTTAGAACATCTACACAGTAAGCTCTCTGTTATCCATCGAGGTAAGCATATTCGTAGAGCTGTCTCGGCAGTTCCTTGTACTAAGTTCATTTCTTTTGCCTGGTGTCTCCCTTCCTCTCCTGCTCTTCCCCGTATGTATAGGGGTGGGGTTGAGTTAGGTAGGAGAACTAAGGGGCCTTCCTTTGGGATTGTATAACAAGTGTAAGTAGCTGTATTACTCTTCTATTACTGTGACAAAACCCTTGACACAATCGGCTGATAAAGAAGAAAGGTTTACTTTGAATCACACATTGAAGGTTTCAGTCTGTAGTGAACTGACCTTGTTGCTATTTGGCCAGTGATGAGGCAGCAGAGCAGTTCAAGTTGGTGGGACCATGTTGCAGGGGAACCTCATTCATCTTATGACCAGGGATAAAAGGGAGACAATGAGATCAGCATCCCATAATCCCCTTCAAGGGCAGTCCCCAGTGATCTGAAACATTCCTCCAAGCCCCACCTGTTAAGGATTTCAACATCTCCCATATGGCTAAACTAAGGACTAAGCCTGTATGTAGCACATGGGCTCTTGGAAGACCTTTAAGATTCAGGCTGTAGGCCTTGGCCATTCTTTGTCTTGGCTGAGAATACAAAAACAAGTGAATTTTGTATTCTACCTAAATTGAATAGAAATTCACCAAAGAGAGCTATGGATGCATCACTGAAAATTTGAAAGGACCCAAGGGAAAAAAAATGCAACTTGTATTATGCATCCTGTAGCAGGAGGTGGTTACAGAAGCATAGTCACAGGACAAATCAGAACTGTATCTTAACAAGATCCTCAGATGTGTCTGCACAAGTGTAGTGTGGAAATCTCCAGAACAAAGCAGAGCCTTTCCAGGCTACCATAAGTGGGGGAAAAATCTCTTTCCTGGCCTTCCTCTTTTCCTGTTAGCTCTTATTTTTGCACAGGTGTGTGTGTGAATATGATTCTTAGGCACAAACATGTGTGGATGTGCTCACCCATGCACATAGAGGCCAGAGAAGGATGTCAGGTTCTTGCTCTGTCACACGCTGTCTTACTTCTTTGAGGCAGGGTCTCTCACGAAAGGAGCTAGCCAACCCCAGTGATCCTTCTGTCTCCTCACAGAACTGGGTCACTGGTGTGCATGACCACACCTAGCTTTTAATGTGGGTTCTAGGGATTTGAACTCAGGTCCCTCACGCTTGCACAGTGTATGCTTTTAGGTGCCGAGCCATCTCCCCAGCTGTCTGTTATTTCTTCATCTGTCCGCTCATCTAAGTTATCTATCCATCCTTTTCTATCCATTTGTCTCATAAAATATTCTTTTCAGTTTTGTTTTTACTTAGGTGTATATGTGTGCTTACATAGGTGTGTGTGTCTCTGCTACATTAGTGTAGAGCCCACAGAGGCCAGAAGAGGGCATTGGACCCCCTGGAGCTAGAGTTACATGCTGTCATGAACTGCCTGATATGGGGGCTGTGATCTGAACTTAGGTACACTCAATGGTTAGAGCAGCAAGCTCTCTAACCATTGAGACATCTCTCCAGCCTGTAAAGTCACTTTCAGTATAGATGTTTTTAATAACATGAAGAAGACCTAAGAGTTATCTAGGAAAATGTATTCTTTAAAAAATTCTGCTGGGCTAGAGAGATGGCTCAGTGCTTAAGAACACTGGCTGTTCTTGCAATTCCCAGCACCCACATGGTGACTCACAACCATCTGTAACTCCAGTCCAACACCCTCTTGTGCCTTCTGAGGGCACTGCACTTGCACACTGGGAGAGACATACTTAAAAATAAATAAATTAAAAAAAAATCTATATAGGGATTCTCAATAAAGAGATAGCTAGAGAAACCTCAATAAAACATCCTGGAAATAGGAAAGTACCATATATGGAAGTTGTATAAGAAAAACAAGGAACTGGTTATTGTTGGAAGATTCTAGTCAAGGGCACCTTGCAGTTTGTAGATTAAGAGATTTTTTTTTTTTTGAGGAAGTTAGTAGAGGTCCTTATGGGCACTAAGGACTGTGCTTGTGGTAATTTTCAACCTCTGTGAGCTTGGCTATGATGTAAAATGTCATGCATAGTGTACCTGCTGTTACTAGTGTTAACTAGCAGCAGTACAGCTGGAAAAACAGAAGAGTGGACTATAAGAAGGAAGTGGATCTATAGATAGGAGCAAGCGTTCAGATTATCTGTAGGTGCAGAAGTCGTTCGAACTTTCTTTTCAAAATATTGAAATATTCAAGTTTTTAAACTAGAATGTATACAAAGCCATGGAAGTAATAAAATGGTATTTGGTATGTCATCCAGTTTAAGAGAAAAGTGATAATGAACATTTTTTATATAATTTTTTTATGAGACAAGGTTTCCTGTAGCCCAGGATGGTCTTAGACTTGCTATGTAGCTAAAGGATCCCCTCCCCCACCTTTGCCCTATCTCTAAAGTGGTGGGATTACAGCCTGTGCCACCATACCCAACTGAAGGACTAAGTTTAGAATAAGCCTAGTCTTTGTATTCTATGACCTTTGTGTCACAGAGGGCAGAAGTTACTGTACTTTCCAGTTCTACCACCTAAAGAGAGCAATGGTTCGTCTATTGGGGCATGTCAGTGGGTGGGTTGTGCCTTCCTAACCTCCGTGGTTCATTTATCAGTCCTTCTTCAGTGCCTGCCTGGGTTTATAACATTCTACACTAAGGTGGCCTCTGATGAATCTCTTACAGAGATTTCCGTCAAAATGGGTTGCTGTGACCATACTTGTGTCGTTGGTTACTCTCTTCCTTTTCAGTCTTCAGCCTCTTACTCTCACACTAACTATTCAACAGAGCACTTTATTTTCTGTGTGTGTGTGTGTGTGTGTGTGTGTGTGTGTGTGTGTTGTATGTGTGTGTGAATGTGGGTGCTCTCATGCCACAGCTCACTTATAGAGAGCAAAGGGCAACCTCAGATGTTGGTCCTTGTCTTCTGTCTCATTTGAGACAGCATCTTGTTGTTCACTGCTGTGTACATCAGGCTACCTGGTCCACACTTCTGGGGAGTCTTGTGTCTGTGTCTCCCTTCTCCCGACAAGGACGCTGGGATCACAGACACACGTATAATGCACCAGACTTTTTACATGGCTGCTGAGTAGTTGAACTCAGGTCACCATGCTTGGATGATAAGTGCTCTTACCCACTGAGCCATCTCCCTAACCCTGATAGATGACTTTGCAGGGGGCATTTGGTTTGGTCATTGTTTTTAAGTTCTTACTATGTGTGTGGAGGCAATGAAATATAAGATAAGCAGAGGAGACAGAGTCTGGTGTTTCATAACCCTGAAAGACACAGACAAAATATGAAGGATTAAAAACCAAGTGGAAAGGAGCAAGCTGTATGTAGCTGTGAGTCAGGATTGGCGGTGACATTTGTGTTGGGCAGCTTGGCAAACATAGAAATGCAAGACAGGTGGAGAGTGTAGAGCCCTCTAGTGGTGGAGAAGTGAATTGTTGCTCTTTCTTTCAGACGTCAAGCCTTCTAACGTGCTCATTAATACTCTGGGCCAAGTGAAGATGTGTGACTTTGGAATCAGTGGCTACCTGGTGGACTCTGTTGCTAAAACGATTGATGCGGGTTGCAAACCATACATGGCTGTAAGTACTGCACCTAGAGGGGTGTGTGCGTGTGTGCACTGAGAAATGTACCTACTTGCAAAACTAGGCCAGAAAATAAGAAATGGATGGCTGTGAGGGAAAAATTGAAATAAATCTCCGATTCAAGAAATATTCTGCATTGCATCATTTTCTTAAAGGTCTTATGTCAGAAGCCGTTAGTCACTTGCTCCATATATTGTCTCTAGCCTTTGAAGTTACTATAACAAAGTACCACAAATTGGATGCCTTACAGACCACAGATAGTTTTCTAAGAGTTTTTTACTCTGGAAAGTCCAAGATGAAGATCCTGGAGGGTTCAGGATGTGGTTGGAGCCTGCTTCTCTGGCTCCTTGTGTCTCCTTGATGGTCCTCACGTGAGGGAAGGAGCAGGGGAGTCTGTTTGAGGCATCTATTATGACGGTACTAACCTTATCCACGGGAACCTACCCCCAGTTCACAGTCATCTTAGAAAGATACAACTTCCTGTCATGGTCACAGGTTTTAACAAGTGCATTTTGGGATGACACAAGCATGCAAATTCAGAATTAAGTCGAAGGGACATATTATTTGAAAATACGTATAAGTAGTACGCACTGCTGTACAGTTTTACACACTGACTTGCATGTGAGTATTAGCTTGATTGCGGACAGAAGACTATGGATAACTTAAATTACTCACACAAGGCAGATGTCATCACAGAACACCTCAGGGCACGTGCATGCTCACTGCCCACTAGCAAGACCTTGAGATTCGTTCAAGTGGAGGAACACATTCATTTTGGAAATGGACTTGTGTTTGGGTTTGAAAAGTTCTTGTCCATGTTTGAGTAAAAGTCCCTAAGGTCTCTTAACATTAGACGGTCAGACGGTAGCTGGGAATTTCTGCAGATTTTTTTTTTTTTTTTAAGTTTTGAGCTGTTGATATTTTTACCTAGGATGATTTCAATAGATAGAGATTTTGACCATGTATGCTTGTTCTTGTTAAGGCAATTAAAATTTGTTATGAGGGATCTGGATTTATTGCTGCCTCTAAGAAAAGACAAATATATAAAGAAGGGATGTCCTGTGGAGACATTTCATAGCTTGTGATTACCCAGTCTTTTGGACTGGGAGGCACATTAACAGAGTCAAATAACTCATTTGGCATCTGGTGCTGTCTCCATCTGGGTCTTTATTGAGCTACATATAGCATGTCAATTGTCTTTCCATTTCTTAGCTCTCTGTCTCCTTTCCAGCCTGAACGAATAAACCCGGAGCTCAACCAGAAGGGGTACAGTGTGAAGTCTGACATTTGGAGTCTGGGCATCACCATGGTAACCTATGATCATCATTGTGGGCTATGAGGTTTTGAGCATGAAACTGGATGGGATAGTCTTTGGGGAACCAGAAGCAAATGCCCATGAGACACCACACTTGGGCACCACTTCCTGTCTGAAATGGCAGGTTGTTTTCCCGGGTGAATTATTTGCAGTGTGGTACAGTGGAAACCCTATAATGAGATCTGGCAGGCCAGATTTTCCTGTCTCTTACTAGTCATATGACCTACAATAACTCGTGCATTCTCATAGACTATTTTTCTGATAGACATGGGGTTAATAGAGTTCTTACAGTTTAAATTAAGTGATTATAATCAAGACAAGAAACTTAAGTTACAAAAAGAATGCTAATGTGCAGGGGCCCTGATAGGCCAAATGCACTAAGCTGTGTATTTGATTTTAATTTTTTGAGACCAGGTCTTATGTAGCCCAGGCTGGCTCCAAAATCTATCTGTAGTCTGGCATGACCTTTAACTTCTGATCCTCCACCCTTCACTCACAAAGTGCTGGGATTACAGGCATGGACCACCATGCTTAGTTTGATACCATGTTGGGGATCGAACTCTTGGATTCACGAGTGCTATGCAAGTGCTCTGCCAGCTGGGTAACGTTGTCCCAAACTCTGCGCTGAACGTTTTCACGGTGGAAGTTTTGGACGTTGAAATCAGATCTTTCCTAAGAACACAATAACAGATGGTGTGCTTTCCCGAGCCTGGTCCTATGGCCACACAGTCAGTGCCTTATCTGTACTCTGTGTACGTTTTCAGAGTCTCTGAGGTCTGGAATTATCCACTGTGGTCCTGGCTCTTGCCCAGGACCAGCAGCTGATTATATCCAGTGAGTTATTCCATGTCCCTGCCCAGAAAACATGTGATTCTGTCACAGCAGAGTGGCCTTTACTCAAGTCCAAAAAAAGAT
>CABHPQ010000141.1:15361-52708 GCA_902168405.1 Peromyscus aztecus
TTTTTTTTTTTTTTTTTTTTTTTTTTAATTTCCATTTCACCGAAGGACCTGTAGGTGGCAGCAGAGGCATGGTGCTGCCAAAGTCTTAAAAATTCCTTCCTGGCCAGATATTTGAAAAACTGGTTGTTTCCTGTCTTGAACTTTAATGCTCTTGGCTGATAAGTTTCTATTAAATAGCATTATGGGTATTATCAAGGGACTCGTTTATTTAGGTAGGTCTAAATAGCTGTCGCTGGTAAGATAATATTAAAAAAAATAGCACCGAGATTTTGTGAGAACGGGTTATTAGTTTATTTTTCTTCCCCTAATTATACTCGGGCCTCACCTCTAGTCCTCCTAAAAAGAAACACAGCTGCTTCCTAAGAGCCCTCCTTAATGGTTGCCTCCCCCCGCTTCCCTCCTTTTAGATTGAGCTGGCCATCCTTCGGTTTCCCTATGATTCTTGGGGAACTCCCTTCCAGCAGCTAAAGCAAGTGGTAGAAGAGCCGTCGCCACAGCTCCCAGCAGACAAGTTCTCCGCAGAGTTTGTCGACTTTACCTCACAGTGGTAAGAGGACCCTCCATCCCACAGAAAAGAAGACAGCTTGTTCTCATGACTGTCCTCCATGGGGTCTGAGCCATCCCATATACTCATTTCAGAAGCATCCATGGAGTCTGTCCTCCATGCTGCAGGACATAGTCCTTGCCCCTACCCCCAATTCCAGGTCTCGTAGGGAACTCAGTTAAGCCACTACTTATTTGATAGCATTACGATTGGTTTGGCAAGACCAGGGGTGGAGATAATGCATAGGATATTTGGAGGATATAAATTAAGATGGCCTTGTGTGTGTGTGTGTGTGTGTGTGTAGTGTGGTGTATATGTGTATGTGTATGTGTAGGATATAAATCCTGAGCAGAGGCCATGAGAGGCATTTTCCCACTAAGGTGAGTAAGGAAGGAAAGGTATGCCCATTAGAAGGAATGTGCTGTATTTGTATCACCAAAGCAGGAAAAAAACTTCTCCAAAACCTTGTGATGGCCAGTTAATTTTAGCTGTCGCCTCCACACAATCTAGAGTCTCAGTGAGGGATTGTTTAGAACAGGTTGGCCTGTGGGACACCTGCGTGGGGATTGTTTTGATTATGTTAATGGATGTGGGAGGAGCCTAGAAGTGGATGCTATCATTCGCTGACTTTGGGTCCTGGACCATACAAGGGAGAAGGGGAGCCGTGGACTAGAAGCGTGGGTGCATTCATTTCTCCCTGCTCTTGACTGTGACTGTGATGTGACAAATTTTTTCACTTCCCACTGCCCCGACTTCCTGCTATGCTGGAGTGTTAACGTGGAGTTGTGAGCTCAAAGAAACCCTCTCTCTCTTAAGTTGTGTTCTGTCAGGGGTATTTTATTCCAGCAACAAGAATGAAACCGGGACAGCACTGTGAGCAATTTAATATTGATTCCAGACAAATGTAGTGAGGCCTGGTGGAAGGCTAGGGCTGGGGGATGGGTGCAAAGATTTATTTGTACTGAGGAGACTGTGGGGCTTCAAGACTGTTTCTGGGATGTGTACAAGCCCTACAGAGCTTTGCCTTCTGCAGAACCCATGTTGACTGGGGATGGGTTTGCCCATACAGGTATAGCGGGTACTGTTGGGGGTTCGGAGGCAAATTCAAAGAAAGCTGGAGCACAAAGAGAGGAGTTACTGGTATAGTCTAGGAGAGTAAAAGAGGACATAGCATATCCCAGGGACTCTCATGATGTCTGTCTATACAATAGCCATGATGCTTAACAGAACAGCATGGGAGTAGCAGCTGCAGGTGTGCTGGGGAGGAGATGTCAAGAGTACAACGCAAAGTGGAACCCAGTTAGTTTGGATGGCCATTCTGTGAAAGCAGATGGGAACTAGGAGGGAGTGGGTGGGTCAGAGCTGGCTGTGGTCCCAACTGTGCCTCTTGGAGGGAGCAGTCTCAACCACAGTTGCCACTGTGGATTGACCTAGCCCTGGGAAGGCTCCCTGAGGTCCAGGGATGCTGAAGCAACACTCCCTTGGCTTTGTTACAGCCTTGCTTCTTTGGGAGTGGTGTTTCAAATACAGCTCTTACTGGAAAACATGATGAGCCGGGGTAACTCTTGGCTGCTTACGGCCCTTGAGGCTGTTTCTGGGTGCTCACCCCTTCTTGCTCCTGGTGCTTTCCCCTAATGTTTTACAAGGCTACCATGGCGGTTTGTTCCAAGTTTTCATTTTGGCTGAAAGACCAGAGAGAGCTGGAGTACTGGGCTCTAGGACAATGTTCCTGGGTGTCTTTAATAAAAATGCACCCTCCCTTCTCTGGTCTCCTGAAGTGCATCCTGTTTTCCTTGAGTGATTGTGTGGGTGAGGTGATGCATCTGCCAGCTTGAAATTGGGTCATGATTTTTGCCTTTTAGATTCACAAACTTGATGGCTTTTGTTTTTATTTTGTTTCACATTTTCCCCCTTATCCTCAAGTGTTTAAAGGTCACATAGGAAAAGCCATGAGTCATGTTGCATGGTTGACTCCAAGATTTCTCAGGAGAGTGCTCCCGGGAGACGATCCTGTGTAAGGCAGTGTCTTCAAGCTTCTCTTCTATTGCTCTTCTTCTACCTGGGCCCCTTCTCCAAGGATTCTGGGTATTTTGTGAAGCTTTGGGAAGAACACGGCAGGTGTAATAAATTCTAGAATGCTGAGTCTCCTGTTGTGGATCCATGGTTTAATGTAGTTCTCTGCTCTCCTTTTTCATTCACTGGTCAGTCTCTGTTAGCATTTTCCAAGGTGCTGACCCCTGAGCTCTGCCCTCAGCATCAGTATTTTTCAAGTGTTTGCAACCTTAGCATGTGTCTCAGTTAGGGTTTCTGTTGCTGTGAAGAGATGCCATGACCACAGCAACTCTTATAAAGGAAAACATTTAGTTGGGGCTGGTTTATAGTCCAGAGGTTCAGTCCATTATCATCTTGTCGGGAAGCATGATGTTATACAGGCAGACATGGTGCTGGAGAAGGAGCTGAGAGTTCTACATCTGGATCTGAAGGCAGCAGGAAGAGAATGCCGTACTGGGCCTAGCTTGAGCATCCAAGACCTCAAAACCCACCCCCTGGTGACACACCTCCTCCAAGAAAGCCACACCTACTCCAACCAGGCCACACCTCCTAATAGTGCCACTCTCTAAGGGCCTAGTGGGGGTGAGGGGCATTATTTTACAAACCACCACAGCATGGTTCTGATGCAATCTCTCAGCATGTGGTGAGAACCCCAGTTTAGATGTCAGTTCTGTGAACATGCCTTCCGCGGCTGTGCATTCCTGAATGCTTCTCATGTGCAACTGGTCATGTCATTCAGTTACTCGTCTGTATCAAACTGTTTTTTCCCTCTCTCATTTAGCTTGAATTTTTTCCCCCCAAAGAATCAAAGCATTGAAACTTCTACAAATATTTATAAAAATGATGTTGGGGCAGAAGTAAGTAGAGCAATTGCCTAGCATGTGTGAGGCTCCGGGTTCTATCCCCAGTGTACCAAAACCAACCAACCAAACAAACACCCAAAAACCTTGAGAGATGAATGTGTTGTAATTTCAATGTGTGTGTATATGTGCAGCGAGTACCTGTGTTCTTGCTCTTTCTATAGTGACCACATTGTTCCCACCTTCTACCCCTGACACTCAGAGTCTCATAGCTGTTCCTCTGAGAACTCCTTTTCTTTCTCTTTTTCTCTGAACTTTAGCCCCAGATACCATAGTTTAGTCATCTACATAGTTTGGGCTATTGACATGTGGCTTTCCTGTAACTGTTGAAAGCCTGCAACCCTGTTAGGGCTGTGTTATTTCATTTGCATACGACGTGCTAGGTTGTCTCACTTATGGAGGTCATTAAAAATAATAACAATAGTGACAAAATTTATATCATGTCAGTCTTGAAGTTGTCAAAGGACAGATCTTTTTAAAAACCACAAAATTGCCGGGCGGTGGTGGCACACGCCTTTAATCCCAGCACTTGGAAGGTAGAGCCAGGTGGATCTCTGTGAGTTCAAGGTCAGCCTGGTCTATAGAGCGAGTTCCAGGAAAGGCACAAAGCTACACAGAGAAACCCTGTCTCGAAAAACAAAAAACAAAAAAACAAACAAAACCCACAAAATTTTATTTATGTATTTATTTATTTATTTATTGTTTGTTTGTTTTTGTGGGTGTGCATGTGTGCCTGAGTGTATGCTTGTGTACCATGTACCTGCAAGAGCCCATGGAGGCCAGAAATGGGTATCAGGTCCCCTAGAATTAGACTTATAGGCTTCTGTGAGCTACCATGTGGGCCCTGGGAACTGAACCTAGGTCCTCTGTGAGAGCAGCCAGTGTGCTTAACCACTGAGCCATCTCTCCAACCCCATGGGTATTGTCAAAGTTTTCAGTATTGCAGTTATTTTGGAATAAAGTCATCAGGAATCAACTGTGTAATGAGTGATTCTCTTTTGTCACCATGGGGATTGGGTATCCCTAGAAGAGAGTCAGTCTGGCTGTCCTGAGCATCCTTATGTATCCTTGGTTGGACTTCAGGACAGTAGGACAAAACAGTTCCCAGATCAGTAATGCTTGTGCCCACTATAAACCACCAATGTGTTCACTTGGATACCACCCTAGGAATGAACATAAAATTAGTTGAAAATTTCACTGACCCCCCTCCCCATTTTTTTTATAGCTATTATGAGTGCCTTGGTGGACCTTTATAGACAAAATCTTATTTTTCATTTCTATTAATGGATGAGTCCATCCTGTGCTCAGGCACAGCATCATTTCATTTGCTTTACTATTGACAGTTTAGAAGTGAGTGAGTGGAGTGGAAAGAACCCCGACAAAGTGGTTATCCCTAAAGCAAGCTTACTTTTCTGCTTGACTTTTATCAGTTCTACTTCCTAATCACACAGCTGTACTACTGACACATTTTCATGAAAAGACCATATCTTTTCGAGTGCTACCACTACACTTTTCCAGCCCAGTCAGACTATGGTCTTCAAGACCTTTCCTAGTAGCCTGAGATCTTTGTGTTGAGCAGCGAGAGAGGACTATGGATTTCAGAAGGGATACAGGCTAGAAATGGTACAGTCTAGGGGTCTAGATCGGGTTTGTTTTCTCTGCCAGTTAAAGAATTAAAAGGCAGGAAAAATCTGAAGTACAACAGGTAGCTGAGGAGAAATCTCATGCACCGCAGACAAAATCAGCAGTTAAGAGCACACAGGTAACAGACACACAGAGAAAAAGACCCTCTACAAAGCAGAGGGGGGCCTTGGGGAAGCCAAACTATCTGTATCTTCTGGAGGCCTGGGGTTCTTAAAGCCCCTGAAGAGTCTTCTTTTCCTACTTTAGGGTTGTTCAGTTTGAAGACACAGGTAGGTTGGTTGATTGGTCCACAACTGTTGTGTGACATATCCTGCCTAGCCCTGACCCCTCTTCCTATCCGTCTGCCCACCAGGGAGTCTGTCTGACCCCTCTTTTCTCAGTAGCAAATGTTTAATCTCAAATCTCCAGATCAGTATATTTGTTTTTATGTCCCACGTCTGTGTTTGGGATAAGCGTAGAAGAGCGGTGTGTTGTTTACTGCCTTCGGGATTTGTCAGTCTGTGAGCTTTCATGGCACATATGCTCAGCACTGGATGACATGCTGCTGGATACCGTATGCCTGTGTCTAGAGAGTCAACATAGTAGCTGCTGTCTTCCAGCCCATCAATGCTGCTTACTACTTGTTATGTGCTAGTGTCTTAGCTTGGCCTTTTATCATTGTTAAGAGACACCGTGACCATGACAACTCTTACAAAGGAAACATTTAATTGGGGTGGCTCACTTACAATTTCAGAGGTACAGTCCATTAATATCATGGCAGGGAGCGTGGTGGCATGCAGGCAAGTATGGTGCTGGAGCTGAGCATCCTATATCTTGCAAGCAACAGGAAGTTGACTGAGAGTCACACTGAGGGAAGCTTGAGCAAAAGAGACCTCCAAGTCTACACCCTCAGTGACACACATACTTCCTCCAACAAGGCCATGCCTCCTGATAGCGCCACTCCCTTTGAGGGGGCTGTTTTCTTCCAAACCACCAAGGTCAGAAAGTCATGACTTGGGGTGGACCAGCCGTTGCTACAGGCCTCATCATGGCACCCAGTTAACTCTTGAGCCCAGAGTGCCAGGTGCTTACTGTTTTCATTTTTACTTTTCTCCAGTGGTGTCAGAGCAATAGTGCCTTGAGTGAAGAAAGGGAAACTGAGGCATTTATTCCTCATGAATGCCAAGATGAAAGGAGCACTAATCTATTTGTCCCCTTTTTAAATCAGTCTTTTATTTAAGTTAACATACAAAGTAACTGGTTTTGTTGAGGTTTTTCGCAAGTATTTTGTTATAATTGTTCCCTTCCCCATCTCCCTTCTGCATTCTCTTACCCCTGTTGGTCTGTCTGTCCCCACAGTCGCTCTCTTCTGCTTACATGTCATGTATTCCCTCATGGCCTCCTCCATTAAGATTGCTTCACCCCTCTCATGGTTCCTTTTTAGATTCACGACCCACCCCCTCACACCCACACATACCTACATACGCATATACCTACCCACACCCCTACACACACACCCTCCCACACTTACCCCCCTATTGTATTAGTCCTGACTAATTAGTTATTAGTTCTATTAGTTATTAGAACTATTAATAATTAGTTCTCTAGAGGAACAGAACTGAGACTATGAATAAATATGTACATATTCTGAATCCTGAATCCTGAAGAAGTAGGCTCTCACACCAGAGAAGGAATGGATTTGCCAGTGAGGGTAAGAGCAAAGCAGGCGAAGAGAGCAAGCTTCCTTCTTGCATGTCCTTCGTGTAGGCTGCCAGCAGAAGGTGTGGTCCAGATTAAAGGTGGATCTTCCCACCTCAAAAGATGTGGATTAAAGTTGTATTTTCTCACTTCCAAAAGATCTGGATTAAAGGTGGGTCTTCCCACTTCAAATGAATTAATTAAGAAAAAAAATCCCTTATAAGTGTTCTCAGTCCCTTGGGTTTTAGTTAATTCCAGATATAGTCAAGTTGACAACCTTGAATAGCCATCACACCTGCACACACACACACACACACACACACACACACACACACACACTTGCATTCATCCCCTCTCTCTAAAATTAAAATCCTGACTATATGAGAGAAAACGGGACCTTTGTTTTCCTGAGTGGCTTACTTCACTTGACATGATTTCTAGTTCCATCTATTTTCCTGCAAATGTCACAGCTGTATATTTCTTTGCAGATAAAGAAATTTCCAACACACACACACACACACACACACACACACACACACACACACACACACAAACGCAAACACACACACGCACACACACACTTTTTCTTTCTCTACCCATCTAGATAATGGACCTCTAGGTTATTGGACCTTTAAGTTATTGTGGATAGTGCAACAATATGCTTAGTTATGAAATATTTGTAGTGGGACAGAGAGTTCTTTCCATGTATGCCCAGGAAGAGGGGTAGTGGAGGTGATAGAGCTGGGTTCTGTGGGAATTCTAGTTTTAGTTTTTTACCAAACCTCCATAGTCATTTCCAAAGTAGCTATACAAGTTTACATTTCCAGCAGCAGTGAACAAAGGCTCCTGTACCCACACCAGCAATTTTTTGTTTGTTTTCTTTTTTTAGACGTTATATTATTGTTTGAAACTTTCATACATACATACAGAGTGTATTTTTATCCTATCCATCCACCACTACCTCCCTCCAGCATCCCTTACTGCTTCTACTTTGTCTGCCTCCCAACTTCCTGTCCTTTTTTTTTTAATGATTGTTAAGAATCCCCGAAGTCCAATTAGTGCTGCATATCCTCAAAGGAGAGTGACTCTCCCTCCTCAAGCAGCCACCAACCACTCAGATCCTTCACCAAGGGTGGGGTCTCCAGGGACCCCTCCCCATCCATGCGGAATTTTGATCGACTTGATCTTCTGCGTGTCTTGTCTGGTAATAACAGCTGCTGTAAGTTGATGTGTGCAAAAGCCAGGTCACATGTAGAACTCAGCCTCTCCCAGCCCTCTCCCACATCCTCTGACTTGTATATTTTTTCTGTCCCCTCTTTTATTGGCAATAGCCATCATATTTAAGATGAGCTGGAATCTCAAAGAACTGTTAATTCGGAGTTCTGGGATTGCTAAGGATGTTGAAAACGTTTTCAAATATTTATTGGCCATATGTGTTTCTTCTTTTGAGAAGTATCTATTTAGTCCATTAGCCCATTTATTGATGGGAAGATTTATTTATCGGGGTGTTTAAAACTTGTCATTATGTAGTGTAGGTAGCAAATCCTTGTCTGAGGTGTAGATGGCAGAGACCTTTCTCCTGTTCTGTTGGCTGAGGTGTAGATGGCAGAGACCTTTCTCCTGTTCTGTTGGCTGTCCTTCCACTCTGATAATTGTTTCTTCAGCTACGTAGAAACTTTCATTTCATGTAATCCCACTAGTCAACTCTTGGGATTATTTTCTGTGGTATCGGAGTCCTTTTCAAAGTTCTTGCCTATGTCAGTGTCTTGAAGCATTTCAGAGGAAAACAGAGCAATAATGATTCTTAGAAATACTTCTTCCATTATGTAGTCATTTCAAAAGAGCACAACCGAAGGCTCCTCCTTTTCCCCAGTGTACATTTTTAACTTGGAGATTTTAAATAATTCCTAAGGTGGGTAGCACTGACCTGTATTAGTTACTTTTCTATTGCTGTGATAAAACACCATACTCAAGGAAATTTATAGAACAAAGAGGTTATGGTTTCAGAGGGATAAGCCTATCATTTCAAGGAGGCATGGCAGCAATCAGCAGTTGTGGGGGCTGGAGCAAAGGCCAAGGGCTGACATCTTGAATCTCAAGTAGGAAGCAGAGAGAGTGAACAGAGAGTAGGGAGAGATCATTAAGCTCTCAGAGCCAACCCCCAGTGACATACTTCCAGCAAGACCACACCTTCTAAACAGCTCCAAACAGTGCCTACCACAAGTGGGGCCTGAGTATTCAAATGCTTGAGACTATGGGGAACATTTCTTATTCAAACCACCACATGACCAAATAGGCCTTGTTTTTGGATGCATGATACTGAATTCTAATAGGAAATCCTTACAGTTTAGTTTTATAGAAAGATTAATATAAGAGTTTATTTTAAAAAATGGGATCTTAGCAGATGGCGCATATGTATACCACACACACACACACACACATACACACACACAATCCATATGTTTTTGTATTGTGTGCATTTATTTAGTGTATATATAGTGCATGTATTTGAGTGCATATAGTTGTTTGTGCATGTATGTTGTATATGTTTTTGTGTGATTGTAGATGTTATGTGTGCATGTGAGGGGGGCAGAGGTCAATCACAGGTGTCATTCTCAGTATGATCCACCTTTTTTTTGAGATACGGTGTCTTATTCATCTAGGCTGACTGGCCATGAAGCCCAAGGATCTTCCTGCTTTTCCCTCTTCAGTGCTAAAATTAGAAGTGTATACTGTTGCTGTTAGCTTTTTATGTGGGTTTTGGAAATCAAACTCAGTCCTGTATGCTCATGGGGCGAGCACTTTCTGTACCAAGCCTGCTCTCTGGCCCAGCAGCTCTGCAGTTTTCACTAGAACCTCTTCTTATATGTTCATACAAGAGAGTTGCTAGGAACAAGCTGCCCTCTGCTACAATAGTTTGGCTTACATTTCCCCCAGGCCTACTTTGGAGTCTCAGTGCCCAGCTGAAGAGCCCATTGCCATACCCAAGTGTGGTGGAGGCCTGTCCAGATGTCAATACTGTTTGTCTCAGGGCTAGAATGAAAAGTCGATTAAGCACAGTCTGTCTGTTCAGAAAAGGACAGTAAAAGAGGCAGTAGATATTTATTTATCTTTTGACAAATGTATGACTTCACAGGCACACTGTGTTTTTATTCTGTGGACGCACCAAATAGCCCTTCTTGGAAATGATCAGGGGGAGTTCAAATAGGCAGAAAGCCTCTGGTCAGCATAAACTTCAAGCTAGCAATTCTCGAGACAGCGCGGATCTGTTTTGTAGTGTCAGCCATGGTCAGGAGCCTGTGTTGTGGCATTTGGAAGAGGAATTAGAGAAGTTAGCTAATTGCACACTTGAAAATGACAAGCCACTCGAACATTCAAAAGTCAGACTTCAATCCAAGAAGAAAGTGGTGTACCTTTGAACTCCAAGGTTGTTATTTTATACTGAATTTCAAGCACTTCCTACTAAACATGGAAAATTTGCTTCCACCCCAACTTTATCTTGGGTATCTTTACATTCTTAGTGCCTCTTTTGAAGTGTTTTTGATTAAGAAGATGGAGAGAATAGGTTAAATCTGTTATACTAATTCAATGAATGGTCTTTCTTTTCCTCCCTCCATCCTTTTCTTCCTTTCTCCCTCCCTCCCTCCCTCCCTCTCTTCTCCTCTCCTTCCTTCCCTCCTTCCCTCCTTCCCTCCTTCCCTCCTTCCCTCCCTCCCTCCCTCCCTCCCTCCCTCCCTCCCTCCCTCCCTCCCTCCGTCTTTAGATAGGGTTTTCCTGTATACACTAGGCTGTCCTAAAAGTCCCTCTGTAGCCCAGGCTGGCCTTGATTCTATAATCCTGCTGCAGCCTCCTGAGTGCTGGGATTACAGGCGTCATTACCATGGCCAGCTGCTGTGTAAGTCCTTTTCATTACAGCTCTGTAGTTGGAGGTAAACTTTCCTTTCTGACCAGGGGCCGTAAGTCAAGAAGTAGCTTATTGGGCAGCTGGGCAACAGCCTCTGAGGTTTGAGGAATCTTAAACACTTTCTCACTGATCAACTAGAGTGACTTTCCCCAAATTTGAAAAATACAGATTAAAGCAAGAGAGAAAATTTTGCAAACTGTTCTAGAGGATAAAAAATGTCCTGTTTTTAGTGCATGAGCTGGCTGTTTGGAACCTGGGGCCTATGCAGGGACACTTTGCTCAGCCTGGGAGCTGGGGATTGGACCTGCCTGGACTGAAGCTACCAGGTTGAGCTGAATCCCCAGGGGAGTCCTTGCCCTGGAGGAGATGGGAATGGGGGATGGGCTGGGGAGAGGGTGGGTGGGGGAGGAGAGAGGACAGGGAAATCTGTGGCTGATATGTAAAATTAAATTAAATTATAAAATAAAAAAATACAGTAAAAAAAAAAAAGACTTCACAAAGTGTTACAACAACAGCAACAACAAAATGTCCTGCTTCAAGATCACTTTTACTCAAAGCTTGAAACCCTCAGGGCTGGGGTTCACAGCCCGTGGTGGAGTGCTTTCCTAGTCTGGGCAGGTCCTGGGCGCTCTCTTCAGTGTCACAATGACAAGAGAGAAAAAAGAGGAACTTTTAAAGCCTTTAGACCAACTGGGAGATCATGGTTGTTACAAGAACCGTTATTTTAACATCTCAAGATCAAGATGTTTCCCTTGGCTAATCATTCCCTTAGTTCTGCTGTTGAGTAGAAAGTTAGTCATGGGAAGGTGGAACATAAGAGTGTTTTGGATTTAATATATTTTAAACATTTTTTAAATTTCCTTCCTTTTTCCCCTTCTTCCTCCCTCCCCTTCCTTCCTTCCTTCCTTCCTTCCTTCCTTCCTTCCTTCCTTCCTTCCCTCCCTCCCTCCCTCCCTCCCTCCCTCCCTCCCTCCCTCCCTCCCTCCTTCCTTCCTTCCTTCCGTCCTTCTTTCTTGAGTGTGCAGGGTGTATGCGGCCATGGTGCCCATATGGAGGTCAGAGGGTAACTTCTGGGAGTCTGTTCTCTCCTTCTGCTGTGTGGGTTCCAGGAATAAAACTCAGGTTGCCAGGCTTGGCAGCAAATGTCCTTACCAGTGGAACCACCTTTTTGGCCCCTCAGATTTCATATTTAACCACTTGAATATTGAATGTAGTTTTAATATTGTGTTTGTGTTTCTTTTTTTGATTTAATAAGTTAAATTATTTAACCAATGGAGAATTTCTAGGTTTAAATTTGCTTTGAACAATGGCTGGATAATTGGGGCTTCTGTATAATTAAAAAAAAATCTAGGATCTATGTGCAAGGCAGCAATGTCCTCAGAGGGCAGTTCTTCTATGTGAGAGTTTAGACAGCCTTCAGTTTCTAGGAACGCGGAAGAGAGAGGTAGGAGGTATCCATAATGAGAATATAAATAAATAGCATATGAACCAACTGGAGATGATTCTTCCAGTTGAGTTCCATTTTAGAGAAGGAAATAGGAAATTGGAAAAAAAAAAAGAGGGCCACCCAATGGCACACAGTCCAAGGATTCTTGACCTGTTGATGTCTTCACCAAGGACATTTTTAAATGGATGGTCTTTGTTGTGGGAGACAGGCTTGTACATTGAAGGATGCTTAGCAACATCCTTGGCCTCTATCAAATGCTAGCAAGAACACCTGCCAATTAGGTGTGACGACCAAAAATGCCTCCAGACATTGAGAAATGTCCCCTGGGGTGGAGGTACAGGATCATCACCATTGGGAACCACCAACATTGACTCTCAGGATATAGGCATATCCAAAGCCATGAGTGGGTTAAAAATTCATTCATTTCACCCCGGCACACATTCCCATATCAGTCCCATGCTGACAGTTGATAATTCTTCTTTCTAATGCACTCTTATTTTTATCCCCAGTTGAGATGAACTTTCTCTCATAGGTTGTCTGGTCCCTGAGGTCCCTAGGTCCTAGGTCTGCCCTCAGTTCCAGGTTGAGACTTCTGCCCTCACCTCTACCTGTACCCTGTCTCAGGTTCCCTGGCTTCTACCCACAGCATTGCCTGGAATCAACTGGTAGGCTGCTTTTAAGTTGTTTTGGTTCAAAAGCTTCCTCCCCTTTTAATTTTTAAAGAGAATTTTTCATTTTGCTTAAAACTATATAGTTTAGAGTCTCCCAGTGACGTCACTCTCCCACAGTCTTGTACTTTACTTCCCTCATGGTGATTAGCTTCCGTGGGTGCAGCAGAGAGCATGTCACGTGTCCAAGACCTCTCTTGGTCAAAAGGATCTACCAGCACAAATCCTAGGAGCCCAATATGCTGTCACATTGTGGTTCTTCAGCTTTATTGACAACTTTCTTTCCATTCACGTATGATTTTATGGCCTAGTGGCTACAGAAAGCTCTAGGTTGTTTCACACATCATAGTTTCCAAGGTCATCCTTTTCTCCATTCTATAGCCTGGAACTCTAACATCAAGTAAACTGTTTCCTTTCTTTTTCCATTTTAGAGCCAGGGGTGGAAAGAGAATCGGGGTGGGTTGAGGACAGGGGTGATGGGTTTGGTCTCTTTCATGTTGCAGTTTTATGAGGATTGCCTCTGGTATCAAATGTTATTAAATGTCTGGGTATTCAGAGAACTGAGTGACCACTAGACAGTACTGCACAACCACAAACTATTTCTAAGAATAATTGCTAATTTGCTGACTGAATATACTTTCCTCTTTTTTTTTTTTTTTTTTTTTTTTTTTTTTTTTTTTATCCGCTAAGACACAGTGAACAAGTAGCTCTACCTTAGCTGAATATCGGTTTCTGTCTCAGGCAGGTATATGGAAGGGAGGACAGGCAGGGACGACGTTGCAGCTGAAGGCAGTGAAGAGTGCTTAGTGTCCTGGGAGAGACACTTGCTGATTCCTTTTCCAGGGGGTGGGATAGAAGCTACCCTGAAGGAAAGTACAGATAGGTTTGGAAATGCAATGGTTCTGGATCAGACAAGTTAGACCGAATGTCGTTCATGATGTATTAAAGGAGAATAAGTACACATACACTCTACACCCACACTTATCCATTTAAGCCCGCAGTGGCTTAAAACATAGTTTGTAAGAGTTTATGATTTACAGTAGAAGAAGCCGAGATAAGAACCCTGTTTTCTGTGCCTAAAAAAAAAAAAAAGATAGTTATGGTCAGTTTTATACTGGTCTTGAAATCCTCACAGTGAAAAATGGTTTCTAAATTTTTAATGTGATTATTTTTTTTTTCTTTAAGCTTGAAGAAAAATTCCAAAGAACGGCCCACGTATCCAGAGCTTATGGTGAGTGTGAACACTTTGGTGGTGTGTGTTACCAAACTTACTCACTAACAGTGAAGAGGCCATGGCTAAGATGATGAGGAAATCACTAGTTAGGAAGAGTTGATCCATTGAGATATGGTTGATTCCCAGGAACTGGACTAAAGAAGGAGTTAAGGACCCTTCCTCATTGTTTTTTATCCTTTAAAAATGTTTTATTTATTTTATGTGCATATATTTGGGGATATTCATGTGTCGCAGTGCACATGTGGAGGTCAGTTTTCTCCTTCTACCATGTGGGTCCTGGGAATTGAACTCAGGTCGTCAGGCTTGGCAGCCAGTGCTTTTACTCACTGAGCCATCTTGCTGGCTTATGTTCATTGTTGTTGTTTTTTTGTTTTTTGATGCAAGCTCAGACTGTGTCATCTTTCCCAGTGATGTTTTCCATGTTGGTAAACCTGGAAAACATTTATGTCCATGAAATTTATATTTTCACATTTGGAAGAGTCCCACTGTAAATGTATGGGAAATGTGAGTTTTGAGACTTAAGTGAGATAGCTTACCGGCCATGTGGCCTGTCAAGTTTTCAGAACAGATCTTGGACGAGTTAGATGAATTTCTTTCTCCTTGCCTTTTGGTCTTCATGTTGGTGGAAAGAGGTAGAGTAAAGCTCCTGCGTCTGTATTTACTGTTTGTCCAATCAGTAAAACATGGATGCTAATCAAAACCCCAGCACTGTCGCTCTATAATAGTGTTTCTACCTAAACAGATGTTGAATGTGCGATGAGTACATTTTGGAGACAAATGTAAAATTTAGGCTATCTGTGAATTTGTGTTTACCACCCCCACCTCAGATTTATCTTAATGATCAAGGTTTGACTCTTAACAGTGGGAGGGAGATGTGCTCATTTCATTTCTGTTGCTGTGATAAACTACCCCAACAAAGGGCAACTTAAGAGAGAAAGGGTTCTTTTCAGTTCACAAGTCTAGGCTATTCCATCACTGCCAGGAAGCCAGAGCAGCAGCAGGTCAAGGCAGGTCATCCCATCCCACTCACAGTTGAGAGCAGAGACAGAAATCAATACGCATTAGCTGCTGGTTTGCATTTAGCTTGACTTCATCACTCTTAAAATAAGCCAGGACCCTCTGCCTAGGGAATGGTGGCACCCACAGTGAGCTGGATCTTCTCATGTCAATGAACTCAATTTAGGCAGTTTCTCACAAACATGCTCATAGGCCAACCCAAGGTAGATAATCCCTCATTAAGACTCTCTTCCCAGATGGTTTTGGGTTATGCCAAGTTGATAGTTAAAGGTAACCACCCCAGAGAATTACGATGTTGTCCAGTCCCAAGAGAGGGAAAAGCAAAATTTGAGATCCTTTATTAGTGGACCTGCTAGCAGCAGTCTCCAAGTGCTTTCTTCTGTCCTACCTACAGCCTCACCATCCGGATCAGCTGGGTGCATCGTAGACGTGCGGGCTCCTGATATCTCTTTTTGATTGTGTATTGAGGTAGCTGAGACACAGAGAAGGAACCATTTGGAAATATCTATAAGAGTTATAGAAGAGAGGTTGGAGATAGCTAAGTGGCCGGGCTCTGTAACTCCAGCTCCAGAGTTGCTGATGTCAACTTCAGGCCTCTGTGGGTACTGTACTCACACAAACATTCTACCTCCCCATACACATACACACAAAATTAAAAATAAGATATTGAAAAAAGCGTTATAAAAAGATGACCTGTGTGATCATCATGGGCATGTGTTGTTTCAGGTCTAGCTTTGTTTCAGGTATTAGCTTTGGTTTATTTATGCTGAACTGTTCTCTAATTGGAAGAATTGGAGTCAGGCCAACTCCTGGAGCTTCCATTATCCCCCTTTTTAAACAACAATGTCCAGTATCAATACTCAGCAGCTTTATAAAAATAGATGTGTGATATTTGAGGATGTATCTGCATGTTTAAGTTGAATATTTGTTCTTGGATTATTATTATTTTTTTAAAAGTGACCAACTGGAGGCCTTCCCAGGCCTGACTGCCCCTTTGTGGTGTGCTTGGACTAAAAGAATTTCACATGAAGTGTGATAGACAGGAAGCAATTCCTGTGGGAGCTTATGGAACTTCAAATCCTGATGTCTGCTTTGTAACTAATTGTTAATATAAGAACATTTTCTCTGTAGTTCAGCTATTTACAGTGAAGAACATCCCCCCCGCCTTTTTTTTTTTTTTAATCTAAGTGGCCTCTTACCAAAAAATTTCATCGGAAAACATTTGAGGAAAAAAGTATTTCCTATACATCAGCATCTGGTATTGATGTCTACCTTCCCGCTACAATCTAACAAACACTGAGGGGGTTTTGGCATGTCTATTAATGTAAGATTGTGTGGACAACCTCCCCCTTTATGGCATTAGCCATTGTGGTACTGGAAATGGATGTGCCTTTTAAGACCATAACTATTCCCTGCTTTCCTGTGGAATTGAGGTTTTTAAATGGAAACTCTGAGTCGGAACTCCCTGACTTCAGCACTGGGCAACACGTGGTGGGAGGCTATTGTTTCAATTTCAGGAATTTGTAAAGAGGTAGGAAGGGTTAAAAAAAAGATATTTTTTCCAAATAAAGGAATATTATTATCAAAGCTCCAACCCAGATATGTACTTGTTATAAGTATTCCCAGTAGTTTTCCCCTAATTCAGATTGAGGGCTATACATGCCTCAGGTGCATCTTATCTGTACATCTCCTTGAACTTCTGCTTTGTAGCATTTTCCTTCGACAGCAGATATTAGCCAATTTTTTTTTTTTTTTGGTAAAGGTCTCTAGATAGTATTTTAGGTTACTGAGCCGTGCAGTTGCTGTTAAAATGAGTGAATTAAGCTGAAAGCAGCCATATTCGATACAACGCAAAAAGAGCATCTGCCGTGTTTCAATAGAACTTTATTTAAAAGTCAGAAAGTGAATTCGTCACTTTTCTATTTCTGTGATTAAAGCACTATAACCGAGTCAGTTTAGAGAAAGAAGGGTTGATGGGGCAGATAGTCCTGGAAGGTTACAGCCCTTGAGGATGGAGCCCAGGTGGCTGGAGTGGGAGGCTGAAGTGCCACATCTCAACTGCAAGCAGGAAGCAGAGATCGCCAACTGGGAATGGCATGAGTCTTTGCAACCCCAAAGCTGCCCCCCGCCCCCCCCCCCCCCAGCCCCGACATACTTCCTCCAGTAAGGTCATATCTCCCAAACCTACGTCAACAGCATCACCATCTTGAGACCAAGTCTTTAAACATCTGAGCTTATGGGAGACATTTCCCATTCAAACCACCACAGACAGGGAGTTAGATTTGGACTCTGGATTGTAGTTTGACTCCCCCTGCCTTAGATGTTTACCACCAGAAATAGTAACCAGGCTGGTTAGATGATTTCCCAGCGAACTGATTGTCTTCTCCAAATGTCTGAGGAAGTTCTTGATTTGAATTGCAGTGTAAAACAAAGATAACTGAACCCACAATCCTGGAGGTTGAGGTGCATACGTGGGATATTTGGGAGGCCTGTTGGTGATGGTGGCTTGCTTCTCTGATCCTGGCAGGATGTCCGTGAATCTCTTTGCTTCCTCATGGCACTACAGGAATCCTAAGTACTACAGAGTCCTCTCTCTTAAGACTTGGCCTTTTTTAGGGGAAACTTAGTCTGGGGCTGTAGCCTGGGGATTGTTTGTAAGACCCCATTTGCCCACCTGAGGTTGCTGCCCTTTCTATTCTTTGTCTATTCATTGCTTAGAGAAGGAATTGAGTTCTCAACACTCTTTAACTTCAAAGCCCCACACAAGACTACTCACACCTTCCATGTTGATTGGCTTGCCTGCTGGACCTCAAAGTATTTTCTTAGTCTGGGATAAACTAAAAGATACCTAAAGTATTTGTTTTTAATTAAGGGTTTCATATATTATTATATAATTCATTCATGGACTCAAGCTGTATGTATTGAGCTGGTAACAGCAGAATCAGAGTCAAGGTGGGGCTGACAGGCATTGGAATCGGTCATCAAGACAATCTGAGGTTTGGCATGTTGTGTTTTGATAGTAAAAAGCTTTTTAAGCATGTTAAAGAGCCCCAAATGTCAAGAGGATGTGGGAAAGCTAGTAAGTATGATGGTTAAAATAAAACAACAAAAACAAAACCTTGGTAAGTGTGCCGTGTAAGTGGTCAGTAATTGAAAGTGATATCACTATTTGGCAGATGGGGGAATTCAGAATGAAGGGCCTTGAATCTAGAACTTCACATTGGGTGTAAGGCTCTGAGCCAGCACACAACCCATATCCTCTAATGGGCAAAACAGGAGATCTTTCCATGTTCTGAGTCACAGTGCTCAACAGTGACCACCTACTTTCTTTTGGGTTTTATTTCTTTGTTCCTTCCCCCATTACATTGTTTCCTAAAATTTGCATGGGTGGGCATTCAGTTCCCCACAAAGCTGACTCATCCAGCCCTCTACTGTCAGGTTTCAAACAAATATAATTAGAAAACCTACTGGCAGGCAGAATGAAGGTTGCAAACTGAACCCCTCATCAGGGAAACAGAGTGAGTCATCTCATGTCTGCATGAGAAAACACCCAGGTTGAGCCATTCCAACCAGCCACTGAAAGTAGTACCCTGAGACCATTGGAGACCTGGGCATGGTGGGTGAGGTGGAAGGGTGTGTGGTGCTGGTACCTGAAGGAATTATCCTTTTGAGTTTGTTTGCTTGGTTTCTGTTCCCACTAGAAGAACTCACAAACACGATCTAATGTATGTCTCTCTAACTGGAGATTGAAGGCTCTATAGCCCGACACTTACCATAGCCCAACTGAGCAATTCAAGGATTGTTCTGCACACAGAAAAATGACTTAGTCATCTGACTTGCTTTGAATATGTGGGCTCTTGCATCATGCCTTACCTTTTCTACACAAAGTCTCAGTTTTCTTTAAATTGACTTAATCTGAGCTGTATACAAAGAAATTTTCTTTTCTTTTCTTTTCTCAATCTTTAATCTCTGAGTTGAATTTTCTCTGAACATACCAGTAGTCTGGCGTTATTCTGTGAATGGATCAAACCCTTCAAGACTAATATAATGTAGCCCTTAGCTGTGGGCGTGGCCTTAAAAAATGGCCTTAGGTGTTTTAGTTCAAACCAGTTTTCCAATGTCAAAGGCATGAATGCCTTCCTTGCCCATTTACTATTCAGAACATTGATATCTTGTTCCACCACCCTGTTCTTATTCCCATGAAGTGGAAGAATCTAAGTCTCTGATTTTAATTGTTTTACTATTGCGGCTGTCTAAAATGACTCTGTAGAGATGGTCTTACCCAATCTTTGTATTTCTGTATGGATGAAATTATGTAGCATACTTGCATATGTTATTTAAATTAATAGAGTCTTTGTATTGGAAGCCTAGATATACCAAAATTAGAGATAACCTTAAATATGCATGTCAAAAAATATGTGCTTGATTTTACAAAAGATATGAGAAATCTAATTTTCTTCAATAGAGATATTAACCTATTTATTAAACCCATAGATTCATTTGCTAATTTTATATATTATCAATGTCAAGTATTAATGCCATGTATTTTTTCTTCTCTTTCCCAGCAACATCCATTTTTCACCCTACACGAATCCAAAGCAACAGATGTGGCATCTTTTGTAAAACTGATACTTGGGGACTAAAAAGCCATGGACTTACTGGTTGACCCTACTGTGGATTGGTGGGTTTACAGGGTGAAGTGAGTTCATTACAACACCAACAGGAAAAGTCATCTTGAGATCATTGAACCCTGCCTTTTTGAGGGTTTTTTTCTCCCTATTTTTTCTTTTTCCTCTCCAAAGGGGGCCATGGAATCTCTAGTATAGAATGAACTCTCTAGATGGATGAAATATGATAAAGGCTTAGGACTTGAAAAGGTGATTAAATATTTAATGACGAGTCATATGAGTCCTCAAGCTTCTCAGATTTCTCGTGTTCTTTACAAAATGAATGCATTGGCCCTGGTAACAAGGTGCTACAGTAGTGATGAAATTGTAAAGTAGATTTGTAGTGTATCCCACTTATTATTTTAATATTTATGTTTCAGTGCTTGGTTGGAAATATTCCATTTTATGCAAGAAGGGAGATAGAGAGGCAAGGCTGACTTGGCAGTATTTATAGGGCTTTTATTTTGTAAGTTCAATCATGTCTGTGGTCCAGAGGAAGTTATTTAATATGCATCTGTAAGAATATTATAAAAATCTCAAACAAAGGGGCTCTTCCTGTGCAGTGTGGCTTGCAGCTGTCATGGCTGCTGCTCCCAAACTTCAACTCAATCCTGGGTAACCACCGCAACTTTTGAATGAATTGTCAAAGTATCTTGATCATATCCCAACCCCCAACTTTGGAAAACATGAAAGTCACTTGTATCATGGCTCAAAGAGTAAAAACCAATGGGTCTCTTCAAATTTGTGGTATAGTTTTAGTGAAAAATGAAACTAATGGAAAGTGGTGTGCTCTTTATATTTACTTATCTTTCTCTGTGTATGCATTTGTGTATGCATGTGTTTGTGTATGTATGTGTTTGTGTGTGTGTGTGTGTGTGTGTTCATTTGTTAAACCAAGTCCTACTAAGTGGCTTCTAGAAACACCTATATTAGAAGGATACCTGTCAGTCATTATATGCGATATGAAAACTCACAGAGAGAAATGAAGCATCCTGCTCTTGATTCTCCTCAGTGGATATGCCCCAAGGCCTGCCTTTGTAATTCGTGAATTATCCTGCTTTGCTTGTTTGTTTTCACGTTCCATAAAAAAGCCTTATTATTAGAAGGGCTGTGATAGGAGACGCTAAAAGGCAGCAGTCTTTCAGTGAGATGAAAATGTAATGTGGAATACTGCCTCGGCACAAACTGCCAAACTGTCATAGGCTCAGGCCATGTCAGGTATTTCTATAGCATCATGGAGTGGCTTGTTCCACTTTCAAGTTCTAACAGACTGACTAAACAACCACATATTTTTTTGTGATTAAAGACACCATGGCTTCTCTAGTTTAAGCTTCTGTGGTCCTCTAGGATTAAGAAGTTTTATGAGTGGCAGGGAAAAGATAATCTTTTGCTAAATAGTGAGGAACCATTACTTTAGGACATAGTATTAATTCAAGGTTACTATTAGAATATGAAGACAACACGTTGATAAAAAGGGAAGAAAGGAAAATATACTTTTCCCCCTTCCCCGACCTCTTGGAATTCTCCTTTCCTTCCCTCCAGATTTTGAAGCATAAACAGTCCAGTTTTCACTGTATTATTTGCATCTTCAAGACTCTTGCACAGGACGCTTGCTTAGAGTGTGTCTGACACTTCCGTATCTCTTCTATATTCTGTTGTAAGGGACATCCATTGGCAGAGCTGTGGAGATGGATGGCTGCCAGTAAAGCACTTGCCTCTCAATTAAGGACCTGTGTTCAGATTCCCAGAACCCACAGAAGCTGGGCATTGTAGCACAGGCCTGTAATCCCAGAGATGGTGAGATAGGAGGTGGAGACAGGCACCTGGAAGCCTATGGCTCAGTTAACCTGGCCTATGTGCTGAGATTCTAGGCCAGGGAGAGACCTTGTCTCCAACAAAAGGTAGAATGCACCTGAGGACAGATAACTGAATTTGCTCTCTGACCTTCACAAGTGTGTTGTACATGGGCACACTCTCTCCATCCCTCCAAACACACACCACTTACCATATACCACACACACATAAACACAATATTTCTGTTTGATTAAGCATAGCTCCCTCTGCTCTAAAGACACTTTTTATTTATTTCTCGCCAGAAATGTGGTATTATCCTTTTGATCATGTCCATTCAACGTCCCATCTACCTTTCCCAATCTGAAAGTTCCTCTTTTTGACGTGGAGGGAGATCACATCTGTCTTCCTGCTCTGGTCACTCATCTATGAGTACAGAAAGTAATGGGAAAAAGCCTGGGGCACCTCTTAGGACTTCTAGTGACAGTCAAGTCAGTCATCTTTCTGGTGTGGATCAGATTGGTCTCACTTGGTTTCCTACTTTGAAATACTTTTAACAAAGAGCACATTTTGCCCTTGTGTGCCTGTGTGGTCTGGACTGTAAGCCCAGGGCAGGAACTTGTCAAACATGCCATAGTGGGAAGAGGAACTGGGTCAAGCCTGGTACACTTTGGAGCCACTTAGGAGCCTGCATGAGTGCCAAAGTCCTGACCCCAGAGACTTGGAATAAATTGGTCCAGGTAGAGCCTAGGAATTAGTACTTTAAAGAAAGGAAAAAAAAATACAATCCCTCATGAGTTCCTGATGCACACCAGTCAGGGTTGAGGGTACTGGTAAAATCAGAATGAAATGGTCCCCTGAAATGGAGAAGAGTGTATATAGATGTAGCCAAAATGGATTGTTGTTTCTAGTTCTTGACCATCTTCTAAGCCTAACGAAGATTTTCACATGCCAAAGTTTGCCAACATTTCCTTCTTTATGGTGCCATTGGTGGGTTGTCTCAGTAACTCTTTTTGTGTTTGATGTTGTAGGCCAAGATATTGAATACTTAGGTGTATCAAATAATTAGGTCCCAACTGCTTTATAGTAGTCCTTTGAACCATGCCATTCAGATGTCAGTGTTTGTTCTGGCAACTAATAATTATTGCCATGCCTATGAATTATTTCAACTCAAGGCTTATGGATGCTGGGCATATGCTATGCTGAAGTTTGCTCAGTCTTTGGCCAGTGACTTTCAAAACTGAGTTCTCAGCCATTCAGCACCCCCTTCCCTATATTGTTTCATTCTCTATCTTGTTGATATTTTTGGTTTGTCTGCCTCCTTAATTATGAAATTAAAGATTGGAACCATTCTTTGTTGTTCATCAGTGGACACTGCCAGATGTCATAGTTTAGAAATGAAGCAGATGGAGCTGGGGGGATGGCTCAGGAGGGAAAGGGTCTGTGGGGAAAGCATGGAGCTTTGGGTTTAGATCCTGAGTATTCATGTAAAAGCCAAGCGTGGTGGTTTGTGCCTATAACCCCAGTTTGAGGTAGTTGAGGAAGGGGAGGACAACCGGGCAGATCCTGCAGCCCATTGGTCAGCCAGTCTGTCTAAATCTATTAGCTTTAGGTTCAGGGGAGGAACTTGTCTCACAAAACAAAGTTGGAGAGAGATTGAAGAAAGACACGTCACATTGACCTTTAGTCTTCACATACTCACATACATGTGCATCTCCCGACACATGAACATACACCCACACCAACAAGTACGTACAACACATACACACATCACACATACACAATATTTTAAAAAATGCAATAGAAACAGTCAGTGGCCTCTGCAGTAGAAGAGATGGGTACCAAGATGAGCACTCCCCTTGATTCTCTTAATAAACTTGATCTAGTGTCTTATGTCACCACAAAGGAAGTCAAGAGGGGCTGATAGGTCAGAGTTCAACCTCAAAATGTCTTAGTCAGCCCCAGAGTTTCTATCAGAGGGGCCACTTTCAAGAGTGTTTAGGAAAAACATGGTTTTGTCCTAAAAGTACAATGGATATCTAGTTCTTAATTTCTACTATTTTTTTTGTGGGTGGGGGGGGAGGGTTATGTTCTCTGATCTTGAAAATAACATTTATGTATTCACTCAGTTCATTAGGGTGGATGTTCTGCAAGTGAGGTGAGTTTCTGTCACACTAAGATTTTGTCAGAAACTCTCTGACTTTAAGGGGATTTTCTGGTTCAAGGAACCCCCTGCTTTTATGGAGGTAGTGAGTGAAATGGTACTTGGTCATGGCCTTTTTTTTTTAAAATTCTTTAAAAGGAATGAATGCTTTTCAAGCAGGCCATTGAAAGTAGACGTTGGGGTGAAAAAATGCCAGAGTAAATCTCTGAAGAAATGGCTACCGGATGAATGGACATGACATTTCATCCTGGAGATCCCATGGTCCTCTTTCCTTGGCCCTCTCTTCATTTAAAACACTGTTGAGTGTACTGTCAACTAAAGATAGTCTTTGGTTTTTCTATGGCCTTAATTGATTAAATTATAATTCTCTTGGAAATTTGTTGAAAACTAGAACCTATTCCCTAGGAAAATGTAAGTCATGTATGAACCATCATTTTGCAAGCATTTCTTTGTTGGGGAGGGATGGAAGTTTGTAGATCTCATAGATCAATAGACTACAATAGAATGTAGATCAATCAACACTATAGAATGTAGACTGTGTCATTCTCGATTAAGTTGGCAAGATTTCTATAAAGGCCCAGATGGTAAATACTTTTGGCTTTCTGTTTCATGTTTTTTTTTTTTTTTTTTTTTTTTTTTTTTAATCTTCTTTAGCTATTCTGTTGAAATCCAAAACAATGCCTAAATGAATGAGCCTGGTGGCTGTGTTGCAATAAAAACTTATAAAACCAAGCACGGATTCTATTTAGCTTACAAGGCCTTGGCTTGTCTTAGACCATCAAACACAAAATTCTAATTGATAAACTATATGAATAGAGTTTTCAACTCCATATTTGGCTTAGCTGTGAGGCCTATTAGGAAGATGCATATAGGAAAATAAAATCAGAAATAATGGGGAGTGTTTAGTTGCATGAATGTCTCCTGTTCATTTCTCCAGGTAAGTGATGTACTATCCAGAGGTGATGGAACAGTTTTATCTCGGTTAAATGATATCCTTTTCATGACTATGTAATTGACATCATGACTGAGTTTAGTTTGGAAGAGGTACATTCTTCAATGTTAACTGTGTCCTTGAGTCTTAGCTTCTTTGCATTTTCTTTTTCTCTGCAGTGGAATGTGCATGCAAGGAGAGTAGCAAACCCAAACACCAACTGTTGTGTTTCTCTCTTCCCAGAACCACGCTGGACTGTGAGACTAGACTTGGCATTACAAGTAGAAGGCAGATAGGAGTCTTTCATTTTACTTTTAAGTCTCTCTCTCTCTCTCTCTGTCCGTGTCTGTGTGTCTATGTGTACATGTACATGTGGACTGGATCCCCTGGAGCTGGAGTTACAGGAAGATATAAGTAGTTTGATGTGGGTGCTGGGAACTAAACTCAGGCCTCTTGGAGATCAGTGAGTGCTCTTAATCACTAAGCCATCTGTCTATCCTATTTTATTTTATTTTTTTGGTGTTTTTGAATAGGATCTCATGTATTCCAGACTGACCTCAAACTTGCTATATAGTTGAGGATAACCTTGAACTTACAACCCTATTGCCTCCATCTCCCAAGTGCTGGGATTACAGGTGTGAGTCACCACACCTCGTTTTACATGGTGCTGAGAAGTGAACCCAGGGTTTCATGCATTTTAGACAATCACTCTATCTGGGCTATATCTCCTGTCCCACTGTTACCCACTTGACTACATCTCTAGTCCGACATCTTCAGAAACGTGTCCACCTCATCCGTTGACTTGTTTGCTTGTTTGTCTACTGTCCTCAAAGTAATTTGGAGTAGTTTAGGGTCAATAGTTGTGTTCTCTGGTGATCTTTATAGGGCTCCTGTTTGCATTGTGATTAGACTCAATGCTGTCCAATTTGAGATCTGCCTCTGAACTTGGGCAGGGCACTCATTATTTACCCATTAATACATTGCTGATTCAAGGGACCTGGACACAATGCTGCCTTTATGATGTGACTTCTCCTGGGTTGCCACCCCTCATGAATTTCTGAACCTCAGAGCCTGTTGGGTTGGTGTGCACCCAGAAAGTCATGCCGTCATCTGCCTCTGTCAGCGTTTGTACCCTTGGCTCTAAGATGACTGTCCTGAGGAACCCCTGCTTTTCCCTTTATCTCCTTCCAGAATGGAACACGTTTTAAAGCTATTAGTATCTTTATTGTCTACACAGTATCTACATTATCTATTACTTTTATAACAAATCACACTCAGAAAGACACACAGAGACTCCTTCTGAGGGAATATTGAAATGTTTGGTCAGATAGTCTACCTGAAAGAATGTTTTTGTTTCATCAAGGGAAAATGAAACCTGAATTCTAGAACCTTCAAAGCACAGCTATTTTCCCATGGGAAGTATCTCAGCACCAAATGCAGAGACAACCTTTTCCTGAGGCTTTGCTATTGACAGCTATGGAAATCTAATCTTCCCATGGCAGGTCCTTTGGAGACAGGGCATGATTTGGGCGTTATCTTTGTAACTCCCAACCCAAACGTCACTTTTCAGGCAGAAGTCTCAAAGAAATGTCTTTCTACTAAAAATGAGGAGGAGTCTGATTTAATAAGAGACAGAAGCCAAGTTCAAGGGCTTTGTAGTAGGGAATTTTTGTTTTTTTTTTTTTGTATTTTAATGCAATTGTGCTAATAGAATTTACATGTATTGAAGGATTGGAGAGATGGCTTAGTGGAAAGAGAAATTCAGGTCCCCAGGACTCATGTGGTGGCTCACAACTTTCTCTAACTCTAGTTCCAGGGGATCTGATGCTCTCTTCTGGACTCCTCAGGCACCTGCATGCCTGTGCTGCATATAACCCATAGATGTATACACACATACACATTAAAAAAAACAAAAACAAACCACAAAGCAAAACAGCCAAATCTTTAAAATAGTTTATGTATATTTAGTCTACTCTTGAGATTCTGAGAAATTTGTGACCATGGGTTGCTTCATCTGAATTTAGCAATTGGCCCCCCTTTTCTTGGGAGTTTATAGTGAGAATTTTAGAGATCTGCACTGAATTTCTTTCTGACACTTGTCCATCTAGACAGACTTCTGTGAGGAGTAATCTTGACATGCTCCATGCCTCCCCATAGGTTATAATTGTGCTTTTCTGAGGTTCAGGGTCTCGTTCTAGAAATGAAACTTTTGTGGGATGGAGAGCAAGGACAGGTGTGTGTGCTAACTTGTTCCTGAACGTGTGAAACAGTCTCCTGTGCCATCTGTAAACTGAGCTTTCAAAGTAGCAGGGGTGCTTGTGGCATTTTGAAACATGCTGTGTTTATGCTGAACCTCGCGTCTGCTCCCTCTTCTTCCCCTAGCTCGGTCTTCCCCAGCCTTGCTTAATCCCTTCTCCTCCTAGTATTTCACCTTCTACTTTCATACTATTTGTTTTCTATTACCATGTCTGCCCTTCCTTAACCCTCCTTTTTGCTCTCTCACGCGCCCATCACTAGTTTCCTGATATCTACACACACCCACTCCCTCATTGATACCCACGTGTACAGATAGATGCTATGATGCACATGTGAGAGAGGACATGAGGTCTTCCTCTTTCTGTGCCTGGTTTGCCCATCCATCTTTCTATAAATTCCCTTTTTCATTATGGCGGATTCAAATTCCATTTGAATACATACCAAATTTCATGATCAGTTCATCAGTTGGTGGATATCTAGGCTGATTCCATAGCCTTACTATTGTGATCACAGCAGCAACAATAGGCATGGATGTGCAAGTACATCTGTAGAAGGGTGAAGAGTCCTTTGCTAACTCTCTTTCCTTTGGTAACCTCCATTTGGACTTTTAAAGAGGAGCAACCAGATTGGGCATTCAGTTTCCTTAAGTAATATTTAACCAGTACCCTTCCTTCCATTCTGTGGACTTCATGGGAGATACACTTTATTTGGAAATATGATTATTTCTTTTCCTGTGTTAAACACCAATTTTATTTGCCAACCATGTGTATTCGAAAGGAAGCGCTCAAGCCAAAGCAAACATGACTTGATGCAAGAATAAAGTTCATCTGGATAACTGTCTTGTGGTACCCAAAATGTCCTGAAAGAAGATAACAGAGGGATGTCCACCCATCCTTCAGAACTCCTAATTCTAGCCCTTTCAGTTAGTGCGGGGAGAGTTTAGAGTAGGAGAAGCAGGCTGTTGTGGGTCTGCTTGTAGACGCCTTCATCTTCCTGCCACATGCACCATGCTGGTGCTGACCATCCTGGGCTAACACCATCTTTTTTTCTTTAAAATGAGGCAAACCGAGCTGCAGGATGTAGAATTTATTAAGAGTTTTGTTCAGGAAGGACCATGCAGAACATTTCCATGCCTTTGAGTTAAATGTTAAAGTTCTGACCCTGCAATCTCACTTACAGACGTGAAGGAGCCGGGGTATATACTTCACCTTGAATTTTCCTGTATGGAAACAAGTGAAGCTGATTTTTTTTTCCATACCGGAAACACCCCGCATCACTTTATGGTGAAAGGAAAGTTAGAAGTATCAAGTGATAACTTCTGTCAAGCATTGGGATTGTATTTTACAAACACCCATTTTGTCAGACAGCCCACTAGTCTATCTTTGCCTCTTGTCTGAGGCGGCCCAGTACGTTCTTATGTTAGCTTAGCTTTCTTGTCAGCCACGTTGTACGTGGAGGGTCTTTTTTTTTCTGTTTTGTTTTTGTTTTTTAATTTAACAGCTTGTTATAACTGGTAATATTACCTCAGAAATCCTAAAATCAAGGCAATAAATAACTCACGTGCAGGGTTTGAGGTAGATATAAACATTGTAGTTGATTTATAATAGATGTAATAACAGTTCCAGGAGTATACCTAGCTAAAGGATGATGTGGCCTTAAATAAGTCATGTGTGTTTGTAACATTTGGAATAGCTGAATCGCCTGGGTCCCTTTCTGAAGAAATCCATCTTTCCCTGCAAATACCATTGATGAGGGCTGTATAATAGCTGGGTCACTGGCCTCTGTCAGTCATGAAGCCGATAATATACTAATTTGCCAAAGGTGGGGTGGTTTTGTTTTATACTTATGTACAGGTCATGGTATGATGGAGTTCCTATCACCAGATCTTAAAAAATGTGCAACATTGTTTTCCTCTTTATTTCTCATCCAAGAGCATATTAATATATATTTTTGATATGCTATGAAGTATGTTTTTGAATCCATGCATTCGACCAAGACAATGGCAGAGATGTTAGGCCAGCAGTTGTTATGTGGCTCTCTGAGCTCCCTTCTTACCACCTCAAAAGGAAAATGAAACTGAGAGATTAAGTCAAACTTGAATTTCTGTGTTGAAGAGGAGCGTCCACTCTGACTTCCCATCTCAGGATGTTCTTCAGTTCCACACTGGTGCCAAGGAGGAAGGTTTGAACTGCTAACACTGTAACTTTTCCCTGGATGTGTGTGTGTGTGTGTGTGTGTGTGTGTGTGTGTGTGTGTGTGTTTTCACACTGTGCGTGTTGTGTTCAATGTCTCAGCAACCTGTGAACTGATTCAAACAGTGGAGAAGACAGCGATAAAAGCAAAAGTCAAACACCTAACCACTTCAATTCTATCAAAGTGCTAACCATGCTTCCATAGCTGGATCAAATAATGTCAGCATTCAGGAGTGATATTCTTGAGTGAAATGGTGTGTTATCTCATAAGAAATTGTACAATTAATAAAAGACATTAAAAAGTGCAGTGGGTCAGTATGTTCTTTGAATTGCTCATGAAACATGTTCTAGGAATACTCCATTTAGGAGAAGACTCTCTAGGTGGACTGTAGATATAGCTCAGGGTTGGGGTCCCTGTGTAGCCTGAGCAAGGCTCTGCGTGTGAGCCCCACTACAGCAAAAAAGCAAAACCAAACAAGACCTTTGAGGTGAAAGTATTGCCTGCATGACTTAGCCCCACCCCTATCCCTCTGTTCCCGCTGCCCCATTCTCCCTTGACGTTTGTATCTCTGATTGTCACCATGACCAAAAACAATGCAGAGAAGGAAAAGCTCCATTTGGCTCATACTTTCAGGCCACAGTCCATCATTGACGGAAGTCAGGGCCGAGATCTAAGGCAGAAACCATGGAGAAATTCTGCTCACTGGCTCAGCCAACTTTCTGATACAGCCCACGACCACCTGCCTAGGAAATGGTGCCACCCACAGTAATCTGGGCCCTCCTACATCAGTCATCAATCAAGAGGATCTCTCATCTACATGGCCACAGACCAACCTGACCTGTGAAATTCATCAATCAATGTTACCTCTTTCCAGGTAGCTCTATGTTGTGTCAAGTTGATAATAAAGATTAACCAGAACACACCCCACTCCCCAAGTAGAACAAAACCAAGCACATCTTCACAACAGGACCGAATCCTTGCAACTCAAGAGAGAGAGAGAAAAAAAAAAGCATTCCATTCATGATGTATTTCAGACTCAATATTCTTGTAGACACCCTTGGTTAGAAGGGAGGGCCAAGATCTCATGATTAAGATCAGATGACTTAAATGAAAAGACCCAGACCTACTTGTTTTCTTTTCTGTGTATTCCTGACACTGAACTATGCAGCCAACCAATTATTCAAGTTTTGCTTAATGCTTTTGGTGTCATATTAGGACATTTGCGTTGTGAGATGTGGCAGTGCTGTGAGTCAGATGGTCAGAGAGACGAAGAAGAAGATGCTACTATAAGTAAATATAGTTGGGTCCACAAAGTTTCTGACTTGTCTTATAATCTACATCCTATTTGCTTTATATTCACCTTAATGTATTTTGGAGAAGAATTGCTAAACCCCAATGTGAACTGTTGGAATGAATCACCCATTATATCAGGAAGTATACATCTACTTCTCTCTTGCCTCTTGGTTAAACATGTCCTTATTGAATCAGAAACACAAATATACGTCAAATTGGACCTTCGATTTGCATCAGTTCAGAAATTAGATTCCAGAGTGGAGGTCTCACAGTACTTACACACATCACCCAAATGACTTTCTGATGATAGATGACAGTGGGCCCACATAGACTTTTCAATCTTTTCCCCAGCAGATAAGATGATTTGAATCCTTCATCTTTACCTGATAGGCCTTCCTTGTTGTAAGAAGTAGAAGGTTCGTGGATAGGGACGGAATGTTGGTTACTTTTCTCATTGTAATGACTAAGTACCTGTCAAGGAACAGTTTGATGGAGGAAGGATTTAGTTGGGGTCACCATCCCAAGGCACAGTCTATCATGTGGGGGGAAACATGGTGGCAGGAACATGAGGCACCTGGTCACATTGAGTGTCACCTCCCCCCCCCCCTTTCCACAGTCAGGAAGCAGAATGAGGCAGGTGACTACTTGTGCCCAGCTCTTTCTCCTTTGTCTTCACTGTGATCCAGTCCAGTGAAAGGTGCAAGCCATATAAAGGGTGGGTTTTCCGCTCTCAGGTCATCTAGGCAATCCCTCATAGACATGCCCCAAGGCTTGTTTCCTTGGGTGATTTTTAGATCCAGTCAAGTTGACAATCATTATTGAGCGACACTGAGGGCATAATATTCAAAGGCTCTTATTTTCTCCTCTTCTCCATAGCCATTATCACCTTCACACTAAGAAATCATCAGATCTGAAACGATTTATCTTTTGAAGAATATAACACCTTTCTTTGTACACCTCTCATATTGACAGGTGTTAGTTTGTTTCATCAGAATCATTTCCTCCTCACTCAGGATGGAGAAAGGCAGCTACCAGAAGTACCTGTTTTTTTTTTTTTTAATTGATATTCTTTGTCTACAGACATTGAAAATCCCACAGAAGTTTATTACCGTGTCTGGCATTCTTGTGCTTCTCCTGGGGACAGCTACATGATCTGGCTTGGAGTCTCATGCAGTTGCTAGCTGATGGCTGGAGTAAGTCATAGAAGGCTTCATTCATTGCTAAGGGTCTAGACTTGGTTGGCTGTGGTATCTCGGAGTTAGTTTAGCATTTCCCTATCTTCCCATGATGGCTAGCTTGGACTCACAGTCCTTCTACCTCAGGCTAGTCAGAATTCTTCCATGACCATGAGATTTCCTCCAGAATTATTGAACTACAAGGTCCAGGTAGAAGCATCAAATAAGTTATAAAACATGGCCTCTGCCGGGCGGTGGTGGCGCACGCCTTTAATCCCAGCACTCGGGAAGCAGAGCCAGGCGGATCTCTGTGAGTTCGAGGCCAGCCTGGGCTACAGAGTGAGTTCCAGGAAAGGTGCAAAGCTACACAGAAAAACCCTGTCTCGAAACAAAAACAAAACAAAACAAAACAAACAAACAAAAAAAACATGGCCTCCAGTGAGAATATTAGAAGTGTATTTTGGAGGAGTGGATTTTTGAAAACTAACTATAGTGCTTGATAATGCAACCAAGTGAAAATAAACTAGGAAACTTAAAAAACAAACCATCTTATTCTTTTGTGTGTGCATGTAGGTAAATGTACAGACACACAGATGAAGGCCAGATAATAATCTTGATTGTCATTCCTCGGGGGAATTCACTTTTCTTTTTCTTTTTCTTTCTTTCTTTCTTTCTTTCTTTCTTTCTTTCTTTCTTTCTTTCTTTCTTTCTTTCTTTCTTTCTTTCTTTCTTTCTTTCTTTCTTTTTTTTAATTAAAGACAGGGTTTTATTGACCTGGAATTTATAGTATCTAGGCTGACTGGTGTAACACGAATCTTAACAGGTCTTATTAATAAAAACAAACCTGGATCCAGGTATTGGGGTGAATGCCAGAAGATCAGAGAAACAGAACAAGCCACAGCTAACCTCACCTCGATAACTTCTCAACTGGTCTTGTTTCCTCAAACTAGAAGCCTCTGAGTCCTTATCCGGAATGGCTCTCAGCTGAACCGCTGCTGAAAGCCTAAAAGCTTAAAGGGCTTCTAGTTCCTGGTCCACATGCCTTAATATATCTTTCTGCTTCCTGCCATCACTTCCTGGGATTAAAGGCGTGTGTCTTTCCCAAGCAAATCATGAGATCTCAAGTGCTGGGATTAAAGGTGTATGTCACCATGCCTGGTTGTTTCCAGTGTGGCTTTGAACTCACAGAGATCCAGATGGATCTGCCTCCAGAAGGCTAGGATTAAAGGTGTGAGTGCCACCATTTTCTGGCCTCTATGTCTATCTAGTGGCTGTTCTGTTCTCTGACCCCAGATAAGTTTATTAGGGTGCACAATATACTGGGGGACACAATATCACCACAGACTGGTCACTGAGCCCCAGAGATTTTTGTCTTTGCAGAGCATGTGCTACTTCCTGGCTTAAAAACATTTTTCTTGCGTTTTATTTCTTTATTTTGTGTGTGGTGGGAAGGTGTGTCATGACATGCATGTGGACAGAAGACAACTTGCACGAATCAGTTCTCTCCAAGCACCAGAACTGTACTCAGGCTTGGTGGCAGGTGCTTCGACCAGATGAACCATCTTCCTACTGAGCCATCTTGGAGCTCATGCCTGCCCTTTCTTTTCATGAGTTCTGGGGTGTAGACACTCAGGACCTTTTGCTTTCAAGGCAAACACTTCTCTGACTGAGCTCTCTGTAGTCTCTCCTCTCTCTCTCTCTCTCTCTCTCTCTCTCTCTCTCTCTCTCTCTCTAAATCAGCAGTCAAAAGGCACTGAGAAATATTTATTAAAATTCATGATGAAATTTGTTTCTCTTTAATTATAATCCATAATTTCATCAAGGGAAGTTATTTGATCAAAACAGTGCTATCTGATTGAGGGTGAGTTGGCCACCTCAGTGTGAAGTCAAGTCATAACTGGAGTTAAAATGACATGAGAGAGACTCAACCATCAACAGGAGTGACTCACAGAACTGTCTGTGTTTCCCCACCACCCCAGATGGCCGGGGCTCATGAGTACTTGCTGAGTAGGTGTTTTCTCCTCAAATGGAAATAGCTTATTATTTTTTTTTTGTATTTTAAAAATAATATACTCTGAGAGAAGTTAGAGAACACATGCAGGAAAATAAATACCACCTCCTATTCTAAGTTAATTGTTCATGAATTTTAAAAATAGGTTGTTTCTTAATTTCACCCCACACATGGACACACTCAGAAGAGACACACACACGTGACAAGACCTTAGAGGACTTAGGATGCTGTTGCTTGCTGTATTAGCTACTTTTGTCCACTGTTGTGACTGATAACTAACAAAAAGCAGCTCAAGGAAGGAAGGGGCTCATTTGGCTCACAGTTTGAGGGTTCAGTCGTGGTAGGGAAGGTATGGCATGGCTGCAGGCACATGAGGCAGCTGGTCACATTGTATCCTCAGTTAGGAAGTGGGGTCGGGGACGGGTGGTGGTGGGGATGCTGGTATGCACCTGGATTTCTGATTTTCATTCAGCCCAGGACTCCACCCTGAATGTGGGTGACTCTTTCCTTCTGTGCCCAATCTTCTGGGAAACATCTTCATAGGCACATCCTGAGGTTTGCTTCCATAATGATCTTAAATCCTACCAAGTTGACAGTAAAGATCAGCTACCACACCTGCCTTATTTCCAAATTACATTATGGGCATTTGTCAACTCAGTTTCTATCTATCTATCTATCTATCTATCTATCTATCTATCTATCTACTCCCTACCTATCTAGCTACCTATCTATATCATCATCATCATTTTTAGTGGTTGAATAACACTTCAATATATACATGCATACATACATGTATATTTAGCTGTCCCTGAATTGGAAAAAATGATTATTCCATTTTGATAACTATTCATCTTCTTATTTTTTTTTAGGGCTAAAGTGCCTTAGAGGTGTTTGAGAGAACCAAAGTATCTCCTAAGTTCTCCTCAGGGTTGAACATCAGCATGGTTTTAGTTATTTGTCTCCTCATAGCCCTCTCCTTTTATTCTCCTCATACTCCCCGTCCCCTTCAATTTCATGTCCAGCTTCAGACTAAGAGATCAGACTTGCAAAAAGTAAGAATTTGCACCACTGGAATCCACTCATCTGATGATGTCTTGGTGGTCCTAAAGGTATATACCCAGAGCAAAATGGAACAAGTGGATATATTTCAGGAAAATGTTCACCTCAGAGGACAAAATGATTAAGAAAAAGCCCTTTGAGAAAGCATAAGGCATAGAGATAGGAAAGTAAAGTCTGCTTCTAAGAGACAAAAGGTCTTGTAATTAATGTCACCTGGATACTGTTAGATTCATGAAGTATAAATCTGTTTTAGTCAGGGTTCTCTAGAGTAACAGAACTTATAGAATGAATGTCTTGCTATATATATAGAAAAGGGATTTACTAGAATGACTTATAGGCTGTGGTCCAGATAATCAAACAATGCTTGCCTATGAATGGAAAGTCCAAGAATCCAAAAGTTGTTCTGGATCCACACAAGGCTAGATGTCTCAGCTGGTCTGCAGTACATGCCATAATTCTGAAATAGCAGGCTCTAATGCTAGTGAAGAAATGGACTTTTTAGAGAGATGAGAGCAAGCAGGCAAAGCGTACAAACTTCCCTCTTATCCATGTCTTTATAGAGGCTTCCAGCAGAAGGTGTGGCCCAGGTTAGAGGTGAGTCTAATATCTGGATTAAAGATATCTCTTACCCCCTCAAATTAAGCAAAAATCCCTCACAGGTATGCTCCTGCATGTTTGGGTTTTAGTTAATTCCAGATGTCATCAAGTTGAAACCAAGACCAGCCATCACAATCTGTCAAACAAAACCATGTGTGCCAGTGCCAAAGACTTTGTAACAGACGAGTGTGGGATTTCCACCTGGCCTGGTGTACATGTCTTTCCCTCTCTCTCTCTCTCTCTCTCTCTCTCTCTCTCTCTCTCTCTCTCTCTCTCTGTGTGTGTGTGTGTGTGTGCACAATCCTGTGTGTGATGGAAGGCATGTATGTGCCACGGTGTGCATGTGGAGGTCAGAGAACAACCTTGGGTGGGTGTCATGCCTCACTTTCTGCTTTGTTTGAGACAGGGTGCATTTATGGGTGAGAAGCTGCAGATGCCAGGCTAACCATTCCCATGAGCCTCTAGTTATTCTCCCATCTCACTGTAGGAGAACAGGATCCCAAATGTGGGTCCTGAGGATCTGAACTCAGGCCTTCATGTTCGTCTGGCAAGTGTCTTATCCACAGAACCATCTCCACAGTCCCAAGTACACAAACGTCTTTCTAAATCTGCAGGTAAAACTTTGTAAGGACAACAGCACAAACATACAAATGAAATGAACAAACGGCCAGTGGTCAATGACAGTGTCAGCCTCGATGGTGTCAGCCTTGACAGTGTCTGTCAGTCTCAATGGTGTCAGCCTCGAGGGTGTCAGTGGAAACTGTCTCCAGGTGTGACACAGCTGTGCCCTTGTGTGAAGCTTGGCACTGTTCTAAAGTGTATTCTCTGTGCCCTTGATCATCAGTTAATTCCCATTACCCCATCACCCCATCACCCCTTCATCCGGGAGCCTTTTAGCAATGCACAGAAGAACATGGTGTTCAACCCCATCCTCCAGAGATTCCTATCCAAATCATTCTTTAAGAAGCATTGATATGTTTATCATACCCAATTTCAGATGTGCAATGGTTCAGTAGTGAATATTACTGTAATGTTTTGATGTCCATAGAGAGAAGGTGCCTCTAGAATAATCATGAGATTTATAAAGTATAGTACCTATATTGAACAGATGGAGGTAAACTATATTGGACACATGTGTTAAGTCATTTTAAAATCTATTGGTACTCTGAGATCTGATTATACACAGTTTCTTCCTTTCTCTTGCTTGCTTGGATTTTTGTTTTAGGGTGTGTGTGTGTGTGTGTGTGTGTGTGTGTGTGTGTGTGTGTGTGTGTGAGAGAGAGAGAGAGAGAGAGAGAGAGAGAGAGAGAGAGAGAGAGAGAGATGATAATGATAATTAAAGAAATTAAAGAAGATGTGTCATGCCTCAGGAACCATTCATATTGTGTTTTGAGTCAGAGTCTGTCATACTGGGACCAGGGATTTCCAGTTTAGCTGGGCTGACTGGACTGTGAGCTCCAGTGTTCTTTCTGTCTCCACCTCTGGGCATTAAACATATGTGCTCATGTTTGCAAGGCAAGCATTTTTCCAACTGAGCTATTTCTGCAGCCGTATTGTATAAACTTTGAAATAATGGGAAACAAGGGGTAGGGGACGGGGAAGACCCTTCTGAAAATTTAATTTTACCAGTTGTAGATAAAGTCACTCCATAGATTCCACATGGAAAGCTACTTAAGGATCCAGAACATGGTGCTGGCTTCAAAGGAAAGGAGGTCTGGGAGAGGGTGACTACGTGGCTCAGAGCAAGACCTCAAAGGATGTTGCATTGGCCAGAAACGTCCTTGGCAAATGCTATTTCTTTGTCATCCAAGGAAGGACAAGAGCTTGACTCAGAGCCTAACACCGTCTGCCTGAGAGGAGTCAAGTCACCTCAGAGCACTCAATTTTCCCATGATTGGGAATGATACAGTCAAGTGGGAGGCATCGAATTCTTATTCGACAAGAACTTGCTGAACCACCTGATCTTTCCAACAGCTGCAGAGCTGTTTATCGGGAGTGCTCCATCTCTTTGGCCCCTCTAATTGGCAGCCGGGGATGTCAAGCTGGTGACATTGTGTGCTTTGGAAAACCTCTTGCCAGCCCACAACTTCCACCATAAAGTGACTAAGTCAGGCTCACTGGGCAGATAGTGGCCTCTGGATGTTCAATGCCCCTTGAGCTGAC
>CABHPQ010000142.1:3299-36585 GCA_902168405.1 Peromyscus aztecus
CTGTGAACATCCACACTGAAACCCAGCAATTCCTTTCTCACGGAACACATTCACACCCCCATCTCCATGACTCAAATTAACGGCCCCTGTGTATTAATCTTTTCAAAGAATTCTATCAAGAACTTTCAAGCTTTTTAAAAACATAAGCCACTTCAATTTGTCAGCAAAAATGAAAGAGATGTTCCCCCCACCCCCATACTTTTCCTTGACAAAGTAGTCACAATATTGCATTGCTGCTGTTGGGCAGCTGCCCTGCCCCTCAAAGCAGATTATCAGGAAGAAGACAATCAACTCTACGTTCTCTAAGGGCAAGAACCTGACTGCAAAGCTGTGTGTGACACCAGCTTCCACCTAGGCTCCCATGTGTTGAAAGCTTCATGCACAGTTCTATATAAAAAACAAAGTCATTGCTCAAAACAATAAACCCCTTCAAAAATCTACGCAGGATATTTTTAATTTTTGCATAATAGTTAAAAAGAATTACATTAAAAACATTAAAGGTTAAGTAAGTAATATAAGCATTGAATAAGGCTATTGTGTTGGAGTGGGGCTTGAGAGATGGCTTAACGGTTGAGACCTCTTGCTGTTCTTGCAGAGGACCATGGTTTGGCTCCCAGCACCAGCATAGTGGCTCACTGTAACATGGTTCTGGGGGATTAAATGTCTTCTTCTGGCCTCTGGAGGCACTACATGCATGTGATGCACAAAAAGTATTAAGAAAATAATATTTTGGTGCTAGAGAGATGGCTCAGCGGTTAAGAGCACTTGCTGCTCTTGCAGAGAATGTGGGTTTGATTCCCAGCACCCACATGGTGGTTCATAACCTTTTGTAACTCCAGTTCCAGGCAATTCAATACCGTCTTCTGATCTCTGAGGCAATGTGTATGGTGTGCATACACACATTCAGGCAAAATAGTCATGCCCAGAAAATAAAAGAAAATAAATCTTAAAGTTTTTTTTTTAAAAAAGAAAACTAAAGTCATTGACATAGGGTATACTTTTGAAGTTCAGAGATACAAATTTTTCAGATAACTCATTTGCTTGAGCCAAGTTGTTTTTGCCTGGCTTTTTATTTTTTTGTTTTGGGGTTTTTTTTTTTTTTTTTTTTTTGGCTTTCCTGGTTCAAGGGTTGTTTGAGATGCTGGCACATGCTAAGCACATTTCTTATGTGCTGTGATCTACCCTGATCACAGTCCTGTCTTTGGCCGAGTGCTGTTTGCCCAACAACTAAGAGCGACTGTGCTGGGAGTCTGTTTGGTTTCATGCAATAAAACCAGAAATCCAAGCACAGTGGTGGCATACATCTTTAATTCCAGCACTCGAGAGGCAGAGGCAAGTGGATCTCTGAGTTCAAGGCCAGTCTGGTCTACAGAGCAAGAACCAGGACAGCCAGGGCTACACAGAGAAATCCTGCCCCATTCCCCCCCCCCCCTGCAAATCATACTATGTTGTCTATACACATTAGGGTTCTGGGAACTGAACTCTTATATTTTTGGTTGTGAGCCTAGCCTTTAATGGCTGAGCTATCCCTCCAGCCCAAAGTTGTTTTTGTTTTTTTTTTTTTTTTTTTTTTCAGGTATACAGTGTTCTGTCGTTTAGATTTATTTATTCATTAGGTATTCAGTGTTCTGTCTGCACCCAGCCACCATAGGGAATTGAACTCAGGACTTTTGGAAGAACAAGCAGTGCTCTTAACCTCTGAGCCACCTCTCCAGCTCGCCACATTAAGGTTCAATGTTCATATAGAACTGGAAATCCAGAGGTGGGCAGACCACAGCTGAAGTGCTGCTGGAGGAAATGGTCCAGGCTTCTACCCACCTGCTGCATCGTCTACAGCACATGGCTTCTGTTGCCACCATCACAAGATGCCCATGGACCCTCTGAGCATTGGCTCTTCCTTCTAAGGAGAGGGGAATGGCAACAAAGGATAAAGGCGATGGCTACTGAATTGTTGTTCTCTTTAATCAGAAAAGGACAGTTTTCCTGGACATAACTCATAGTCCAGAATTCTGTCACTCAGTCTTTGGAGGAAATCTAGTCTCACACTGTTCTGTGATTGCCCCAAACGAAGTGTAGGTAGTCAGAAATATGGAGAAGTATCCTGGGCTGAGGGGTCAGGAGGCTTGTTAGGAAAACTTACTATGAAGAATGAATAGGAAAATCCAGACGTGTTTGGTCTTAAATTTCCACCTCCCCCCTGCTCTTGGGAGACAGTGTCATACATGCTATCATTTAGCCTTATGGTGAAAGACAAAAGCACTTAGGGCAAATGGACTGGAATTCCTAAGTGGTTTATACAGGAAATAAGCAGTAATTTCTTAACAAAGAGAAGAAAAAATGCAATGAGTAATATATGTCTCTTCTTAGATAAGATGGGAACCATATCCTACAGAAATGTTTGTAAATGTACATGGGGATACATGTGCAGGAATGTTAAATCCAGCCTATTGGGGGAAAGTTAAAGTTGTTACGAGCTTTAAATACTATCAACAGAGAAGTAACACTTCTTGTTTTTTTTCTATGTGTGACCTCTATGTGTGTACGTGTTCCTGAGTGTGTGCATGAGGGTGCGCTTGTGTGTGCATGCATGTGGAGGTCAAAGGTGGACATCAGATGTCTTTCTCAGTCACTCTCCTTTACTTTTTTAAGGCAGGCGTGTCGCTGAGCCTAGAGCTCACCAACTTGGCTAGCCTGACTAAGCAACACTTGCCAGCATTCCTGTTTCTGCCTCCCCAGAGCTAGGAGTCCCACCATGTCTGGCTTTACACATGAGCGCTGGGGACTGAACTTAGGCCTTCATGTGTGCATGACAAGGACTTTAACCTCACTATGTTTCCATCTCTTCGGAATGGGAATGTTTACTTTGTGCCACTGTTGTGTTGGAAATCTGTAACTTGCTTTGCAATGTCATAGGGACTTTGTGATGTCATAGGGACTTTGTGATGTCATAGGGACTCACAGTTAAGACATCGCCTGTGGCTCAGAGGAGATTCTACACTTACATTTTGGAAGAGTATTTGAACTGTTTCAGACTCTGGGGATTTTTGAAGTTGGACTGAATGTATTTATGAGACGGTCACAAACTTATGGGGATGAAAGTTATACTCAAAAATCAATGTTTGGGTGATAAGATGACAAAGTGTGGTTAATATTCAGGGATCTATAACCACAGAACAGATAAGCCTCGGGGTATGCATGTGAAGGATTATATAGACTAGGTTTATTGAGGTGGGAAGACTTACCCTAAGTGTGGATATCACCATTCCATGGACTGGGCTTCTGGACCAAGAAAAAAAAAAAAAGGAAACAAGCTGAGTACCAGCATTTGTCACCCTTTGCTTCCTGACTGTGGAAGTGATGTGACCAGCCACCTCCACTGTCATACTTTCCCTGCCAAGACCAACTGTATTCTTTGGAACTGTGAGCCAAAATCCAGCCAGGCAGTGGTGGTGCACGCCTTTAATCCCAACGCTCTGGAAGCAGAGGCAGGTGGATCTCTGTGAGTTCGAGGCCAGCCAGGATCAAACAGCCTTAACAAAGAATTAAAATTAATTAAAATTAAATTTAATTCTCTTTGTCTGTAGCTCTACCAAGCTAGTTGTAGGACAGCCAAGGCTACACACACACACACACACACACACACACACACACACACACACACATTTATTCATTTATTGTGTATATGTGTGTGAGCATGCAGATACCTTGGTGTGCCTGTGAAGGTCTGAGTACAACCTGCAGGGGTTGGGTCCCTTTTTCTACTTTGTAGGTCCCATGTGGATCCAGTTCAGGTTGTTGTGCTTGGTAGATACCTTTATCTGCTAAACCATCTTGGTTTTCCTCTTTAAGTGGATTTTGTTGGGCATTTTGTTGCAGAGAGACAAGTAACTAGCACAAATATCTAACAAATCTCTTTTGGTATCTGTATCCTGTTTCTTCTGTTTTTCTGGAGTGTTCTGAGTATACACCTGTTTGCCAAACACAATCTGAGGTGATTGGGAGATTCTCTTAAACAGTTTCTTACTGGCGTTTCAGAGCAGGACAGTAATACAATGTCCGTGAAGCATTTTACTGTAAGGGTTTTCCTTTTATTGTAGCATTCTGTTTCTTGCTGCCACACTCCTCCGACCCTCGTCTAATTCTAATCAGATTCCATCCATGCCTTCATCTAGTTTTGCCTCATGTTCTTAGTTTTCCCCAACTCCCTCCCTCCCATCACGATGGCTGGGTTGTGGCGTCCAGTCCCAATGGACACACCTACAAAACACTCCTGCACCTGGGCTCAGGGAGCACTTCAGAAGAGGGGCAGAGAGATTGTAAAGATAAAGAGGACCAGGGACTTGCTGGGAGATTGTGTCTCCTAGTAATGTCAGAAGTGATCCCCAGGAAGCCTCCCCAACATGACTGCCCAAACGTGAGCTGAACAAGGATGACACCAACGGACACGTCAAAGTGGATGGGGAGAAGTCCATGAGGCCTCAGCCCTACACAAAGAAGTATAAACAACCGAGGAGAGCTGGGAGCGGGAGAGGTGGTCCTCCCTAGGGAGGAGCACACCAAATGGTTGTCCAGTACCAAATGGTCAGTCCTGAAAACATACATACAATAACATTATATAGACTTAACAGGTGGAATATACTTGCGTCTAAATACACATATACACATGCAATAATGATGAGTGAAAAAGAGGCTGTGAATTTGAAGGAGAGCGGAGAGGGGTATATGGGAGGGTTTGTGGGGAGGAAAGGGAAGGAAAAAATGTAATTATATTAATCTTAAAAATAAAAAAAGAACTATTTTTTTAAAAAATACAGCTAGATTTCAAGGTGTCTCTTGCAATGGTCCTGACCATGCTAAGCAGCCTGAATAAAACCCATCAGGTTATATATGATTAAAAAAAAAAAAGACCTCAAAATAGAAAGGGGACTAGCTAGGAAGAGATGGCTTCTGGCCCTCTTTGGCTTGTGGCCACATCCCATTCATTTCTGTTTCGGTGATCATGTTTTTCTTCTGTATTACGTCAGATCACCTGCCTCTTAAGGGCACTTGTGATTCATTTAAGGCACAGAGGGATAACACAGGATAATTCCCCCCAATTCAAACCCCTTAACCAAGTCTATGAAACCTTTGTCATGTGAGATGCCATTTACTGGTTCCACAGATTTTGGACCCGGGGTGTTTGAATGTCATCACTCAACCTTTTGTCCAACAGACAAAACGTGTGACAGGTATGACACCCCCTGCCTGTCCTAGACAAGCCTTGTAGCAGAGTGTGGATCCTCTCCCTGCCTCTAGGGTGTCGTTTGCGTTCTCCTGGCCAGTGATGTGCTGGCAGAAGGAACTCAAACTTGATCTTCATGTTGTGTTGCCAGAGGCCTCTGACTTTTAAGTAAAGCCACAGTTAGCAACAGTGGCAGACTAGAGGATTTTGGCGAATTGCCTCAGCCCCCAGAGGTAAACTGAAGGGCATGCGTGGGGACTGGGTGTCGCCATGTCTCTGTTAAAGAGAAATGTACTGTGAATTGGAGACTCAACTCCCTCCCTCCACCACGTGGGTCCTGGGCATGGAGTGCAGGTGGTCAGGCTCTGTGGCAAGCATTCCCGCTGGCGTGGCCATCTTGCTAGCCTTGAGAAACGTACTGTATTCTCCCTTCAACTTCAGAACGTCCGGTTGGCTTTGGATTCAAGGACATTAGAGTTCTGACTGCAGAGGGACTCAGAACCCTCACCCTAACTCTGAAGTTCTTACTGCGCAACTGTGGAATAAAAGACAAACACCTCGGCCGGGCGGTGGTGGCGCACGCCTTTAATCCCAGGCAGAGGCAGGCGATCTCTGTGAGTTCGAGGCCAGCCTGGGCTACCAAGCGAGTTCCAGGAAAGGCGCAAAGCTACACAGAGAAACCCTGTCTCGAAAAACAAAACAAAACAAAACAAAACAAAACAAAACAAAAAAAAAGACAAACACCTCAAAGTTCTGGTACCTCTAGTTCTTCACTGCCTGGAGACCTCAGGAGGGAGGACCACACCACAAAGTATGCTCCGTGGAGCTGGGCCCCATCTGGGCACGGTAACCTTTAGCTCAGTGCTGTATGGGCCACTGGGGGTGGAGGGTGGAGGGGACTTTGGGGTTTCAAGCCTTCCTTGAGGTCTGCTAGGTCTTGTTGAAAGCCCCAGGAAACATGATGTCCTCATCTTCATCCTGAAGTTTGCCTGTGTCCTTAGGTGTGTGTGTGTGTGTGTGTGTGTGTGTGTGTGTGTGTGTGTGTGGGTGCAATTGAACGGGGGTTATTGGCTTTATTCCCAAGGGGCTTCTTTAATCAACCGGTCATCAAATGAGGCAGGGTTCTGCCATTCAGAACAGGCTTAGAGCTGCAGTTGGATCCCGAAGTGGAGTCACTGAGTACCTAGGGAGTAACTTTCCTGTATCCAATTAGCATTTACATTTGAATTAATCAATTTGGCTCACAGCATGGAGACTGTGCCCTTCACTGTACCTTTTCCAAACAGGAACCACAAAGACAGTGAGAGTCATCAGTATGTTACCAACAAAACCAACAACAATCCCGCCCCCACTCTCGCCCCCCTGTTAGTTCCTGGCTGCTCTGACGTCCCCTCTTCCTTCCATCCCTGGGAAGTCACTTAATCCATTGCCCGGGGTTATGTTTATCATGTAGCTAATACCCCTGGATTCATTACACAAGGTACCCACATATTGCCTTTCGAGGGCGGCTGCACCTTCCCAGGTGTATCCTTTTTGGATTAATTACGGTCAATCACTGCCTAACCGCATTCTGGACACGGTTTGCATTTGAGAAATGTAACCAGCGAGGACACGGAGAGCGGTGGATGAACTGCAGTTGTGCTCAGGCTGTGATCCTGGGAGCCCCTGGTGCTTTTTACCTCTGACAACAGATAATAACCACAGCAAGGAAGTGGATGGAGAGGGTCATCTCCGTTTTAAGTTCTCCTAGTTCGTAAATCACTGACGCCTGCTACTGCAAGAAAACGGCACTGAGTGATGGATGGACAAAGGAGCCCGTGCGTATTGGTGAGGCCGAGACTCCTAAACTGGTTTGAAATTGTGCTCCGGTTCTCCCCTTGACCCTGGCATCCACAGCTGTGGTGCCACAAACACCTGCTGTTTATAATAGGACCCTTTAAAGTGTCTGAAGTTGATGTGACAGACTCTACTCAGCTGATGCGCATCAGGGAAGCCCCCCACCTCACCCCCAGCACGAGGTCACTCTCCCCACACCCCTGGTGAGGCAGAGGCAGAGCTCAGAACTGGGAGGGCACAGTTGAATTGAGTAGAAAAACTAAGCTCTTCCGGCCACAAGTTGTCCTGGGGGTTTTAACGGAGACCTGCAGTTGGGGGTTCTTACTTCCGTGTCTTCTGGTTGGTGGGGTGTAACTCTGCGTCAGCGTTTTGTGCTTTGCAAGGTCTTTTATTTGGTAAGCTTTTCGGTTGATTGGCCAAATGAAATTCATGGGGAGATAGATAGAGATAGAGGGAGTGTGTGTGTGTGTGTGTGTGTGTGTGTGTGTGTGTGTGTGTGTGAGAGAGAGAGAGAGAGAGAGAGAGAGAGAGGCAGACAGACAGAGACAGAGACAGAGAGACAGAGAATGTCAGGGCAGAGATTGAATGTGCTATACCATGTTTGCATTTTTTCTTTTTTTTTTTTTTTTTGCCTTAGTCCTCTGTGAGATCTGTAAAGAACATCAGAGCTGATGGTCATCTTCCACTGTCCTGTCTTTGAGAATTGTGAGGACACATGGTTGGCTTTCAATGAATCCAGCTGTGAAAGCTATCCATGAACTTCTTAGCCCCAACGGTCAGCGTGGAATAATTTTGGCTGTATTAGACCTTCAATTTATCCTAAGAACAGAGATATGAATTCAACCCAGCTCAGCATAAGTGATGAAATCTTGATGTCAGTGTTTATTGAACATCTATTTCTGTGCTGGGAAACTCACATCTATTTTAAAGGTGACCGACAGTCCACATCTCCACCATCATGGGCCAAAGGGCTGAGCAGGGCAGGCACAGGGACAGTGCATCACAGGTGCGTGTGTGGAATTGATGGACGACACAAGCCACTCCACCATCTGCAGTGCGAAAGGCCTCCTGTGACACCAACATGCTGCTGGAGTCAGAAAGAGATGCTCAGAGGCTTTGCTGAGCTTGGTGCTTGCGAGGTCCTGGACATCTACCACTTGGCCCACGGGAATATCCGTAACTGTCAAGGAAAGCGTTTGTATCTATTTTTAAAAGATGACTTATAGTTGCAACGTAAAAAGCCTGGTTAACACCCCCTTTTCTTTTAGACAGGGTCTCATGTATCCCAGGTTGGCTTTGAACTTGATGTATAGCTGGAGCACTTTAAATCCCGAGTGCTGGGATTACAGGTGTGCACGACCACCCTGGGTTTGTGTTGGGATGAGCCAAGTCCCTAGCCCTCGCCTTTCTACTCAGGTGTAGAGGGCACAGTGGTTTTGAAGTGGTTGTGAGTGGTAGTTTTCACCTCAAGATGGCACTCACGGTGTCCCTGGCCCTTGTTTCATTTTCTGTATTTCATTATATACATTATTTTACAATTTGTAGATTTATTGTCACTTTTTTTTTGGGCAATTCTATTGCATGTTTTACCCTTCCAAAAGTTATGTGTCTCTTTTGGGCTTGACAAAGCATTACCTTGTCATTGTCCTCGGGGTGTAAATTGTGGTCTTGGCTCCCTCTTTTTATGACCTGTACTTCTGATATATGCATCTGCTGGAAATTATCAAAACACCTGTCTTCTAAAGAGATCCCCGGGGAGTGGACAGTCCACATTTATCCTACTCGGCTGTTGCCTAAACATAATAGGATCTCTGAGTCTGCTTTCAGAACTAGCATGAACTACGTGTGTTTAAAAATCCAGTCTCATTGCTTTAGGGTCATTTGGATGAAAAAGTAGTTTTAATAAGCTTCACTGTTCACATTACTTACACACTTTGTGAATTCTATTCCACTGTTCTCGGTCATGAAATTCTTTAAAGGAAAACAATGATACTACTTAGCACAAAGGACGTAGCACAGAGCTTGGGAGGCAGCTTTGGGCAAGAATCTCCACAGGTTTTTCACACCAGTAGGTAGCATTGTCTGAACAGCATGCAGATGCTCTAGTGGGCACTTTGAAGGTGTGTGTTTGTTATACACACACACACACACACACACACACACACACACACATACATGTAGCATGAATCTTAAAAGGTCTTATTAATAGAAACAAACCTGGAGCCAGGTATTGGGGTCAATGCTGGAAGATGAGAGAAGCAGAACAAGCCACAGCCACCTCACCTTGCCAATTCCTCAGCTGATCCTGTTTCCTCAGACTGGAAGCCTCTGTGTCCTCACCTGAATGGATCTCAGCTGAACTGCTGCTCAAAAACCTAAAAGCTTAACCAGGCTCTAGTTCCTCATCCTCATGCCTTAAATACCTTTCTGCTTCCTGCCGCCGCCATTACTTCCTGGGATTAAAGGCTCTTGTTACCACGCTTAGCTGTTTCCAGTGTGGCCTTGAACTCACAGAGATCCAGATGGATCTCTGCCTTTGGAATGCTAGGATTAAAGGCGTGTGTGCCACCATTTTCTGGCCTCTATATCTAGTGGCTGTTCTGTTCTCTGACCCCAAATAAGTTTATTAGGGTGCACAATATTTTGGGGAACACAATATATCACCACACACACATGCACACACAGGTCTACCATAAATGAGGAGGCAGAGGGGCACTGTATAAATCAGGGTATTGGGTTGCAGCACAGAGTCAAGGCTAGGAAGGGAAGTACAAGGGATAGAAGCTCTGTCTTTGATTACAGTGAAGCATGGCTTTTGGAGGAGGGAGACGCAGAAGAGGGGATGGAGTGGAGAAGCAGAGTGCCTGTGGTGGTTTGAATGGAAATGGTCACATAGGCTCATAGGGAGTGGCACTATTAGGAGGTGTGTTCTTGTTTGAGTAGGTGTGGCTTTGTTGGAGGAAGTGTGTCACTGGGAGTGGGCTTTGAGATCTCAGATGCTCAATCCAGGCTCAGCATCTCATTCTCTCTTCCTGCTGCCTGTGGATCCAGATGTAGGACTCTCAGCTACCTCTCCAGCACCATGTCTGCCTGCATGTGGCCTTGCTTCCTACCACTATGATAATGGACTAAACCTCTGAACTGTAAAGCAGCCCCAATTAAATGTTTTCCTTTGTAAGTGTTACTGTGGTCATGGTGTCTCTTCACAGCAATAGAAACCCTAACTAAGACAGTACCTCTTAGGAGTAAGACTCTGGGGATAGTGACAGTTCACTACTACATCAGCAAATTTGCACATGTGTGGTGTCCCTGTTTGAACATATTAAAATTGATTAAATGACAGGAATTATTTAGCTGTATAAAAAACTGATTAAAAGAATAACTTCAATAAGATATATATTATTCAATAAGATATACACACATACACACACACACACACACACACACACATTCTAGTATGAAGAGACACCAAGGAATCATATAAAAGAAAGGATTTAATTTGGGGGCTTGCTTACAGTTTAAGAGGGTGAGGCTATGGTCATCATGGTGGGGATTGTGTTGATAAGCAGGCAGACAGGCTGGGCCCTGGAGCAGTAACTGAGAACTTACATCCTGATCCTCAGGCAGGAGGCAGAGAAAGCTTGAGATTGGGCCTGGTGTGGACTTTTGAAACCTCAAAGCCCTCCCCCAGTGACACACCTCCTCCAACAAGGCCACACCTCCTCCTCCTCCTCTTCCTCCTTCTTCTTCTTCTTTTTTTTTTTTTTTTTAACAAAATGGACAGATAACATTTATTAAAACGTGTCATACAAAAGGGCATGGTCTCTTCCATAAGAAGGAAATATTAAACAGTAACATTTAGTTAAAACCACGCTGTACACTGAAGGCAGCAATTCTAGAAAGAATTATTTAACTTCTGCAACATGGACAGTTCACAAAGTATCCATGATATGCACCTAATGACTGTCAGTTTATCATCCCATGGTTCTGTGAAGGCCACACCTCCTAATCCTACCTAAACAACCCACCAACTGGGAACCAGACTGTCAAATCTATGAGCCTAGGGGGGCATTCTCATTCACACCACCACAATCACTAAAAGAAATGAATTTCTGGCATTAAATCTGAATTTGGGTGAGGCCACTTGGGAACCTTTTGGCTTTGCAGACCTCCAGTAAATAATGCAGACCACTTAGGATCCCATTAAAACTTTGAGCCCCAAAGGGAATACTATATTTAGGAAATGCTGCCATTTAATGAAACAAAATCACTTCTTTCCCCAATATTTCCAGGTATGATTATAAAATTATGTGACAAAAACTGGTCTTGAAAAACTACAGTGCTTGTAAAAATTACTGGGCTTTGAATTGGAATAATTGTAGACAGACATGCAGGTGGAAGGAATGATGGAGAGAGAGATCCCAGCATGCACTTCGTCTGGGTTGTCTCTAAGGTCATATTACAGAACAGCAGCGCAGCAGCACAGCAAGGCTACCTACGTCGATGCAGGCCAGCTGGTTACTTGGATCTGCCCGGTTTGCTTTTGCTGTATTAATCTGTGGCTCTAGATCTAGTTCCATGCTTCCCCTTCCCCCATTCATTTTACAATTTAAGGGTGTACAATTGGTGAGTTTCAGCACTTCACAGTTTTGTGACAATTACCATGATCTGATTCTTGCTCTATGAAATTTTAGCACGTGTGTCGGTTTGTGTGACCTCAGTTGTAGCCAAGCTACTAAGTGCATATGTTGAGCTGTTGCCCTTTTATTGGCCATGTTTATCTTCCTCCTTCTACCCATCCCAAATCCTGCCCCCACTGATCACCGTAGCATCTTTGTTAGTTCTTGAAGACTGAACTCTGAATGATTAAGGAAGGTCACTAAAGATGTGGCTCTGTGATTCTTAGACACACTCCTATTTGGGGCTTTAAGAACTGGGTCCGAAAAAGATGTTGTAATGGGAGCCTTTGTCTCTCATCGGCTCTAGTCTTTCAGACCTCGCTGCTCTCGCTCTGAGTACCTCTGACCCTGCAAATCACCCTCCCAGGCTGCAGTGATGGGCAGCAAAGGAGGGGGACTGTGTGGTGACTATTACAGACAGACCTAAAGTCCACTTCCTGGTTTATGGCTCAGGAAGTCGGGTCTGATAGCCCATCTAGGTGTTTGCATAACACCATGGACGATTACCATGTGCAATTGGCTTAAAAATTGTAATTGACTTTTGACTAGTCTATATGCCCCATTAGACTAAGCGCCAGGAGGTCAGGCCCTGTGGTTTAATGCTTAGCTTAGCGCCCGTAACACCATGCCAACAACAACGGCGACATTATATACCACTTATTGAGCGTCTGTTGTATAGCAGGCAGTAGGCTGTGTTCCACTTGTCCTGGGATGTCACCGCACGTGTTTTCTATAAGATGTCACCTTTGCTGATTTTATAGACAAAAAAAAAATGAGTGCTTGTAAATTCAGCCCCTTGTCCATGGCTGCTTGGCAAATGAGTAAACAAACTAGATTTTTCTGTCTTCATTATTAGCATTGTCCTTACGAGCCCCACTCCTGGCCGTGGTGGGGGGGTCAGAACTCTTTCTCTCAGGAGCTGAGACTGACCTTCAGTGTCCACTACTGTGTCTCATAGTTAAAGCAGAACGTTTCAATAGCAATTCAAAGTTTTGTCAGTATTTTGTTAGAAGCTATTTTTTTTTTAAAAGACAGAGTCTTATGTAGTAGAATATTTTAAGATGTGTACATTTGTTTAACTCTGTGAAGCTGTGTGACTGTGCCTGTCTAAAACACCTGATGGTCTAATAAAGAACTGGCCAATAGCAAGGCGGGAGAAAGGATAGGCGGGGCTGGCAGGCAGAGAGAATCTATATAAAGAGAAGAAAGAGATGGAGGACTGAGGAGAAGGAACGAGGGAGAAGGGGGACTCCAGGGGCCAGCCACCCAGCTACACAGCAAGCCACAGAGTAAGAGTAAGATTTACAGAAATAAGAGAACGGGAAAAGCCAGAGGCAAAAGGTAGATTGGATGGTTTAAGTTAAGAAAAACTGGCTAGAGCCAGGTGGTGGTGGTGCATGCCTTTAATCCAGCACTTGGGGGGCAGAGCCAGGCGGATTTCTATGAGTTCCAGGCCAGCCTGGTCTACAGAGTGAGATCCAGGACAAGCACTAAAACTACACAGAGAAACTCTGTCTCGAAAAAACTAAAAAAAAAAAAGCTGGCTAGAAACTAAGTCAAGCTAAGACCGGGCATTCATAATTAAGAATAAGCCATTTGAGTTTCTTCTGTTGAGAATTCTCTGTTTAGTTCTATCGCCCATTTCTTAATTGGACTGTTGGGCATTTTGATGTCTAATTTCTTGAGTTCCTTATATATTCTGGATATCAGCCCTCTGTCAGATGTGGGGTTGGTGAAGACCTTTTCCCATTCTGTAGGCTGTCGCTTTGTCTTGTTGACTGTGTCCTTTGCTCTACAAAAGCTTCTCAGTTTCAAGAGGTCCCATTGATTGATTGTTTCTCTCAGTGTCTGTGCTACTGGTGTTATATTTAGGAAGCGATCTCCTATGCCAATGCGTCCAAGACTACTTCCTACTTTCTCTTCTAGCAGGTTCAGAGTAGCTGGATTTATGTTGAGGTCCTTGATCCACTTGGACTTAAGTTTTGTGCACGGTGATAGATATGGATCTATTTGCAGCCTTCTACATGTTGATATCCAGTTATGCCAGCACCGTTTGTTGAAGATGCTTTCTTTTTTCCATTGTACGCTTTTGGCTTCTTTGTCAAAAATTATATGTTCATAGGACTGGGTCCTGTGCTCAGTGCATGAATTGGCTGTTTGAAACCTGGGGCTTACGCAGGGTCGCTTGGCTCAGCCTGGGAGGAGGGGACTGGCCCTGCCTGGACTGAGTCTACCAGGTTGATCTCAGTCCTCAGGGGAGGCTTTGCCCTGGAGGAGGTGGGAATGGGGAATGGGCTGGGGGGAAGGGGAGGGGGGGGCGGGAGGGGGGAGAGCAGGGGAATCTGTGACTGATATGTAGAACTGAATGGTATTGTAAAATAAAATAAAATAAAATAAAAAAATTAAAAAATTAAAAAAAGAATAAGCCTCTGTATGTGAATTTTTTTGGGAGCTGGGTTAGCAGGCCCCCCAAAAAGAGCCAAAAACCAAACAAGAGTCTTATTCTCTTATAGCCCAGGCTGGCCTTGAGTTCTATAAAATTCTCTTGCCTCAGATTTCCAGATGCTGAGATTACAGGCATGAACTACCATGCCTGGCTTAAAATCGATTTTTTTTCTGTTAAAAGTATAGTTTTAACTGGTTGTCTGAATTTTGTCTATTTTTATTTCTTATTTATTTATTTTTATTTTTATTTATTATTTCTATCTTCTATCTATATCTATTTATCTATCATCTCTATCATCTATCTATCTATCTATCTATTTATATATCATCTATCATATATCTATCTACCTATCTATCTATCTATCTATCTATCTATCTATCTATCTACCTATCTATCTATCTATCTATCTATCTATCTATCTATCTATCTATCTATCTATCTATCTATCTATCTATCATCTATCTATTCATTTATTTGTGTGTGTCTATGTGTAGGCATACATATGCTATGGTGTATATGTGGAATTCAAGACAACTTGGAGCAAGTCTGTTGTCTCCTTCTGCCACGTGGGACCTGGGATATAAAATCACATTGTCAGGCATGTCACAAAGCATTAGCCTTTCCTGGAGCAAGGTCGTTGGGTATCACGACACAAATGTGTATCCTTAACTCATAGAGGAACAACAAAAAGCATGAAGTTCCAAATCCAGACACTAGGCGGTGCTCTTGTAAGGCAAACGCTGGCTTTCCCACTGAAAATAACAGTCCGGGTGTTTGTAAAGCATAGTTGCCAAGTGGATGCTCTCATTTAGCAGTGAGATATTCAATCTGCTAAGCATGAGAAACAGAGAAGAAATGATTCATTCAGATCCTTGAAAAGAGATATTACAAGGAGTAATCTTGGAGCCCTTAGGAATGCAGGACTTAATGGGGCACCGTGTTTTGTAGATTGGGCCGAGAACACAAGAAATCATCAAGCACTTTGAGGGAAGTGGGTGGGATTCAAGCCTGTTTTGAACATTTTAAGCTCAGCATGTATACATACATATGTGTTTAAAATATTTTCCCCCTCAGAGTGTGGAGAAAACTAAGTTGGGAAAGTGCTTGCTGTGAGAGCATGACAACTTGAGTCCAGTCCGCCAGCACCCATGTGAAATGCATGGCCCAGTGTGTGGGCTAGTCATCCCAGCACTGGGCAGCTGGGCGGCACAGTGTAACCCACGAGCCCCAGGTCCGGTGAGAGACAGTCTCAAAACACGAGACGAGAATGACACCTGAGGTTAAGTTCTCTTCTCCTCATAGATGCAGACACACATGCACCCAGAAGAATTTGCACACACACGCGCGCACACACACACACACACACACACACACACACAGAGTCAGTCAGTCAGACAGACAGACAGACACACACACACAGTCAGACAGACAGACACACACACACACACACACACACACACACACACACACTACTCATTTGTACTTTCACATTTTACTGACCCTGTTTGGATAGACTGGGTGGAAGAATACAGTCTGGGAAGTTTCCTCCCCACTCGGTTGCAATGAATGCCACATCCCTATTCTGGAAATAGTTTAGTTCTGGGTCTTGCAGAGTGGCGCACGGGATCAGGGGAACTGCGGAATGATTTCCGGATCTCCAGTCTCAGGTTGGATGAGAGACATGCTCATTTCCACCTCCCTCCTCCCCCCCATTGGCCATCATTGGCCATTCTTTCCTTTCAGTCGGCTACCTCTCACCCAGGTCTCAGGGGTTCCTTCTTCAGTTAAAACCATGGACACTGGTTTTTTATTCATGACCATGTAAGAATTGTTACATATTTTACACACATGAAGGAAGAGAGAAATGAGAGGAATTGCACCAAAGTCATCAAACTAGCCCAGTTGAGTGTGTGTGTGTGTGTGTGTGTGCATGTGCGTGTTTGTACATGCTATTCAAGCACTCTGCCACCAAGCTGCATCCTCAGCCTTCAGCCCTCACTTTCTTTAGTAACGTTGCTCTGCTAGGAGCTGATTTAGTATGAGAGGCAATTCAAATTTATTTATTTATTTATTTATTTTTTTTTTGGTTTTCCGAGACAGGGTTTCTCTGTGTAGCTTTGCGCCTCTCCTGGAGCTCACTTGGTAGCCCAGGCTGGCCTCGAACTCACAGAGATCCGCCTGGCTCTGCCTCCCGAGTGCTGGGATTAAAGGCGTGCGCCACCAACGCCCGGCCAAATTTATTTTTTTAAAGGGAGTTTTGATAATCAGAAAGAATTTGTCTTGATGGTAGGGGACATACTCTATTTTGTCTCTTTATCCTCTCACAGCGTATGTGGTTTTCTCTGGATGCTGGGTCTGCTTGACATTCTTTGTCTTTTATTTATCATCCATCCATCCACCCACCCACCTACCAATCCACCCATCCTTCCATCTCCCTCACTCAGCCTCTCTTTTCTCTGGAGGCACACATGCCTCATCGTACCTTACACAACCACTGCTGCAGGTGAGATCTTACTGAGTTAAAGGCGCTTCTCCAATTATTATTATTTTTAATCTATGCCCCGGATTCTGTGTCATCATTACAGGAAAGCATCCATTCCTTTCCAGAGTAACCTCTAAGAGACACAAGACATTCAACTTAGAACAAAAAGCCCAAGGGGATGGGGGAGACTCTAGATGTGTGTGTATCGTGAAGAGTAATTTCAGATGATGTAAAACCCATTGGCCAAATTTCTGCTTTTTTCTAATTAGGAGGAATTGAAGCAGTCCACGTACCTGTCTCCTGCCCTGATCCCGAGCTAGATTTGAGCTTTGCAGACAGGGTTTCTCTGTGTAGTTGTGGTGCCTGTCCTGGATCTCACTCTTGTAGCCCAGGCTGACCTCGAACTCACAGAGATCTGCCTGGCTCTGCCTCCTGAGTGCTGGGATTAAAGGCGTGTGCCACCGCCGCCCAGCTCCATTCTTTTCTAGTAGACTTGGCAGGTAGCACTTGGACGATGCGGCTTCATCAGTTCTCTTGTTGTAGCTCAACTGTCCCCAGGTCATGAGCTCAGAAAGCTTCAATTTTTAAGATTCCAGAAGGTTTCTTTCCTTTTGGTTTCTGTGAAGTGATGGGGTTAAGTCATATTCAGGAGACCTAAAGGTATGACCCAAGTTCATGCCTAATCTATGGGTCCTGGTCAATGTTGGCAATGGGATCAGTTTTCTCTCCTGTTAGTCTGGGTAGAGACTTGCAGTGCTGAGCATTTAAGTCACAGTTTTTGGTGAAGGCATTGATCAGGAAGACACTGTCAATATGCAAATCTCAGACCTGGGGAAATTGTGCCCATCATCACCCGTTAACCGAGGTTCATTGATCAGAGAATCTTGTTGTTAGAGAACCAGGTTCTGGGGGGGGGGGGGAACCCGTAGCAGTAAGAGTGGATAGAGGAGGAGACAATCTTCCAGGCACAGAGTCTAAGGAAGAAGGCAGACTCAGAGGAGAACCTTCAAGAAGGTTCTAGGAGCCAGGGGCACAGAAAGTAAAGTCAATCGGGCAGGAAGATGGGCGGGAGTCAAGAACAGATCTCATCCATCTGCCTGGCTGGGTTCTGGGCCAGAGCTGGGCGAGTGCTGCGGCTACCCATAGCCCAGCCTTCTGGCTCCTCCATGTGCTCCTCTGGGTACTTGGTTCGGGCCCCACCTTTCGATGCCAGCAGTAACATTTTTCATTGGCACTTTGCCATGCTTTTATGTGTATCATCTCCTGGTTTAGACACTCTGACAAAGCCGAGGCAGGGACATTCCAGCTCGGGCGCCAGCCTCTGAATCTCCAGGGATGTCTCAGACTCTTGCTGCCCCACATCTCAGGCATCCCGACTGGAGCTGTTCCGCTTGTGATTTCCTCCAGCAAGCCGAAGCTCCCATTGGCGAAGTTAGTTTTCTTTTGCTCTCCCACAGCTGAGACTCGTCCTGAGGCTCTTGGCTGGTTAAGGCTTCTCCTGGGAGGCAGGGGAGAATTTAATTGGAAAAAGATCTCTTGCCTCTGGTGGCGATTATCACTGCTTTATTCAGGGGCTTGGTGCTGACCTCAGGCTGCTCCCCATTTTTAGTGCTTTGTGGGAGAAACCCGTCATCCGACCCCCAATGCAATTCAGTCTTCCTTACTGCTGCTGCATGGTTTGAAATGGAACAGCACCCCCCTCCCGACCTCCATCCCTTCAGCCAAACTAAACGGTTCTGAGAAAGGCTTTACAACCACTCTCCAGTGCTCCAGGTGAGGTCAGGGAGAGGGGTTTTTAGCGAGGATTTTATTAGCCCGAACTTGGAGGCTTTCATCGAATTTACCGGGACCCAGGGCCTTCAAAAGCACATCCTCTCTGGGTGCCTCGGAGGTCGCAGCTGCTGAAGTGCACAGCCAGGGCTCACAATTCCCTTCTTCTGATTAAATGTGGGTAGCTGAAGGCTAAACATTTCTAAAAGGCAGCTTGTGTGCTTAAAGAGAACGTCTGGGCGGAACAGGAGGGACAGAAGTCTGTAGGTCTGGGAACAGGAAGTCATAGGTCCGGCCTCAATCTTGCATCTGTGATTTATAGGCCAAGCACTTTGTCTTTCATTATTATTATTTTTTTTTTGAAAAAGATCATGTAAAATTGTTGCAAAGGAGATTGCTTAGCTGCTTGTTGGCCCAAGCTGAGCTCCTCAAAGGCGCTAAACTTCCAAACCATCTTTCTTTCTGAATCCTTGTTAGAGAGTCTACCAGACCAAGGTTCTCTGGGGGAGGCCCCAATGGGCCAGCGGCTATGGAGGCAAGATCTTTCCTTTCTCTTTGTATTTCTCTAAGCTGGACCATGCAGGTCTGCATCAGATCTCCATGTTCGCAGTATAATAAACCCACCAGGCCTGTGATCCCTGACATAGTCCTTTTCAGAACAGTGAGGCTTAGATGAGATGTAGGTCAGGGTACAGTTTGTTCAAACGCCCCCGGTGTTCTGCATGTCACGACGAGACTTCCAGTTGAAAACGACTCAGGTTGTCTGTGGGCCCCCCCCTCCCCCCCCCCCCCCCAAAGCGTCAGCGGTTGCCTATGTGTTGTGCTTAGAGAAGAGGCAGTGTTGCGTGAACTGTTTTGGGGAGACTGTCTACTCAGCACAGATAGGGCGCCCATGACCGGCCAAAGTAATGATTGCATCCAGGTTTCCCTCGGTGAACCAATGAGTTTGTTCGGCTTACATAGAGATGCTTGGGTGAGGGGTTACCTAGAGGAGTGTGGGTGACCTCAACGCTCGTATATCACCAAAAAGACTCACCTGGCACAGCTGCAGAAGTAGGGTCCCCTCTTTGGGTAACCTTTCACCTTGGATACAATTGTCTACCCTCTTATGAGACCATAAAACCCCCACGCAGCTAGAATAGAATTACACAGCTGGGAGGCAGGCGTGGGAGATGGAGGAGGCCGGACTCCCAGCCAAGGGTTTAATGACACCTCCCACCTACTTCCTTCTATGAGGGAAAGCCACCATTCCTGATCTTCAGGGTTACAGTCCCTCTGATTAAGATGATAATGGCTGCTGTGTTCGGAGGACATCATTCTGCAGCAGGGAAGCTCCTTGACTAAATATCGAAAGAGATCCATTTATTCTCCTCCCTTTTGTAGGCTCTTTCGCGGGATAAAGGAATTGCTTTTTATCCAGGGAGCAATTAAAAACTCTTGAACTTCTGCGGGGTCAAAGGCAAACAGTTATCTACCAGTATTCATGAGCACTGTAACCTGGATTAGTTTGGCTTCTAAGTTTTGAGTGGTAGCTAGCCGAGGGCTTACCAGGGAGAGAGGAGCACTCAGATTAGTGTGTGCTTGGACATGTATGTGTTGGAGGAGTGGCAGTGGCTAGCGGGGTCCTGGTACCTGTGTTGGGCTGGGCGGATGTTCTCAAGGAAACGTCTTCCTCTGAAGCAGTTTTTGTCTGCTCCCTCACAGGCCCACAAACCAGCCCTATCTCTCTCCTCAGCTCTGCTGTTGAGTCATGCGGCCAAGTAATTAGAGAGAGCCCCAGTGGGAAACATTACATTCTGCCTCCCTCTCCCCATACTTGAGAATGACCTTTAAAGTTGCTAATTGTGTTGTCTTCTTGTGGCTTTTAATCTTTTGGTTTTATTTATTTATTTAGTTGGTTGCAGATGGATCAGTTATTTTCTTGTTTAGAGCCTTTTGGGGATGAGGGTAGGGAAAAAGAATCTCTCATTTAAGAAAGATTAAAGAATTAGTCTCTCCCAGGGGATGTGTGTCCCCTAATTGGTTATTCAATAATGAGTGGTCAGCCCTGAAATTGTATACCCACAATCAACACTAAACAGACTCAGCAGGTTGTATTTATATGGTTTTTAGTTTATATATATGTAAATATATCTATATATATACACACACACATATATAACAATAATAACCAGAGAAAATGAATCCATCAATTAGAGAGGAAGTTGGGGACTTGGGAGGTGTTGGAGGAGAGGAGAGTGGGAATGTGATGTAATTATATTGCAATTAAAATAAAATAAAAATGGTAAATAATTTTTTTTTATTAATCTATTTCTTGGTGTGGTACCATAATTTGGGAGTCCAGGCTGTATTGGGCTGTTGTTTGCTGGCACTAACCATCATAGTTTTAAATGATTAACTTATTAAAATGTTGGTAACCAACAACCATAGTTTACATGCATAGGTGTTTTGCATACATGTATGTCCATGCACCCCATGTGTACACTGTCTATGGAGGCCAGGAAAGCGCACTGGATCCTTTGGGATTTGAGTGACAACAGTCGTGAGCTGCCTTGTGGGTGCTGGGATTCAAAGCCAAGTCCTCTGGGAGAGCAGCCCCTGCTCTTAATGGGTGAGCCAGCTCTCCTTTCTGGCTTTTAGTGCAGCTGGAGTTTACCACTACCAGAAGCTCCCAGCTAGGCCACTGATTTTTTTCCCCCAAAGCCATCATGACCCCAGAATTTAGTAATAGAAGAAGTTAATGCACTCAGGGGTCCTTCCTCCAGTTCTAGGTATGTGGCTGGCAGAAACCTTGGGGGTGATGTTTTATAACTCCACCTTTCCTTGCTAAACATCACTGTTTAAATGTCTCACAGCAACCCTGGAGTCTGCAGGCAATCTGTCCCCTCCCTGTTTTTACAGAAGTTTTGTTTGAATGCAACTCTATTCAGGTAGTGTTTCAGATGCATTACTATTACAAAAGCAGAGTTGAGGTTTATGCCGGAGATCCCGTTGTCCAAAAACCCTAAATTATTTATCATCTGGCTGGTTTGCAGTACAAGTTCACTGGTCTGTTTATCCATCCCCCAGTCCACTGTCCGAGTTGAGGCAGTCCCGTGCAGACCATCCTGTAAACAATACCTGTGACCTGATCGGTGGTCCTCTTGTCTTCCCGGCTCTGGCTTCTCCCATGGTCCCTCCTAGCCATGCTTCTTGCAGCATCCCACTGCTGACAATAAATGAAAAAGGAGGTGGAGGGGAGCTGGGAACTGGTCTGAAGAAATAAACAAGTATATAAAAAAACTGTTTGAGTATTTCTGACATTAAAAAAAGTACAACAAACAGAAACAAAAGGGAAAACGCAAGAAAACAACACCAAACCAAACCCTGTTAGCAGTTCCTCATTTGCATGGAGCTGTCTGTGGTTCAGAGAGCCCATCTGTGATCCATTTGAGTTAAAGTCCCATTTGTCACTGCTGACAGGATGGGAAAATATATTTGAAACCTTTTTGCTTTAAGGAAAATATAAGGCTTCACTGCACTTGACATTGAGCTGAGACTTTGCTGCTCTCTGAGAGATGTCAGGTCTGAGAAAGATGTGTGCAAAACGGGAGTCAGACAAAATAATTATCCTTGAAGAGGGGGTTTGCACTGTGCTCAAACAGGATCCGTTTTCTGGAAACCCGTAGGTCCCTAAAACAAGAAGCTGTGAGTAGGTCCGTGTTGGGGTCATCTTTAGAAACAGTCTGGACTTCACTTACCCACTTAATACAGAGATCGGTATCAGGGACAAGCCAAGATAACAGACTGCACTTCCAGTCAGCTCAGAGACGTGTTTTGTGTTCACTTTTAGACTAACGACTTTATTAATTTATTAGCTAAAATTGGCGACTGTTCTCTGTTGGAAAGAAAAGGTCACACCCGAGAATACGGCAAGGCATGAGGAAGCAATGACGTCTGCGCTCCGCGGCCACCACCTTCCATTTGGAATACCAGCTGACGGAAGAGAAGACGCCTCATTGGTAAAGGTGTCCCCCTCTTCTCCTGCTTCTCCTAGATGGGAGGAAGGGTTGTCTCACTTGCAGGATTACCATTCGGCCTTTCTGCTTCACCATTTAAGGAAAGAGCCTGGTTAGGTCCATTTAGGAGTTAGGTGCTCATATCAGGAGACAATTAGTAAATATCCATGACTTAGGAGTCCCTGTCTCAGGAATGATACTTCCAGCAGAGAAGAGGAGACCTTCATGCATCCCATTTCCCATGTGGTCTGATAGGAGCTCCCGGCTTAGACTGTCCAGGTACACTGGCCCAGAGGGAAGGCTTGCAATTCATGGATGATCTGAATGTGCCTAAAGAAAAATTCAGTGACTTCTCAGGCAAGCGTCACACTAGTGTTGCTTCTCTAATGGTCGCTGTCACTGCTTTCCCAAATGTCCCATCCACTCACTCACTTTCGCTAAGACAGAAAGATCTGGGAAGAAACATGAACGAGGAAAGAAGAGGGGGCAATGTGGGATTTGAGAGGTAAAATGGCTGCAAGTCCACAAACCTCTGGGGTCGAAAGGAAAGAGGTGAAATACTTACAGTTTTCCTTAGTTATGATAAAAGATAAGTTAGATATAAAACCTTAAACTCACAAATATAAGATAGATAGGATATCTTCTTTAATATTGTAACTGTAATTCTTGCTCGATAATTGTTTTGTTATATGTAATTTTACTATGTTAAAGTTAAAACCTTCCTTTTTAAAAAAGAAGAAAAGGGGAAGTGCTGTGGGATGTTCTGTATGACAAATATGTTAATAATTAAAGCACTGATTGGCCAGTAGCCAGAGAGGAAGTATAGGCGGGACTAACAGGGAGGAGAATTGAGGGAACAGGAAGGTGGAGCAAGAGACTGCCTGGAGCCGCCACCAGAACAAGCAAGATGTAAGGTACCAGTAAGCCATGAGCCACGTGGCAAAGTATAGATTAATAGAAATGGGCTAAATATAAGAGTAAGAGCTAGACAATGATAGGCCTGAGCTAATGGCCAAGCAGTTTAAATAATATAAGAGTCTGTGTGTTTATTTTGTAAGTGGGCTCTGGGACTGGCAGGACTTTGTAGCTGGAGACTGGCGGGACTTGGGAGCTGGAGAGAAGCTCTCCAGCAACAGAGGTGGGAGAATGAGAGAGAGACAGAGATAGAGACAGAGAAAAAGAAAACCACTCTCAATTTTAGAAGCAAAAGGACCGTTAGAATTCATGTGTCTTCGTTAGGGTTTCTATTGCTGTGAAGAGACACCGTGACCACGGCAACTCTTATAAAGGAAAGCATTTAATTGTGGTAGCTTACAGTTCAGAGGTTTAGTCCATTATTATCACAACGGGAAGCAAGGCAGCGTGCAGGCCGATATGGTGCTGGAGCTGAGAGTCCTGCATCTTTTGAAGGCAACAGGAAGTGGTCTGAGACACTGGGCTGTATATTGAGCATATGTGAGACCTCAAATTCTGCCTCCACCGTGGCACACTTCCTCCAGTGAGACCACGCCCACTCCAACGAGGCCACATCTCCCTCTGATGGGTGTTTTTGATTTTGGTTTTTGGAGACTGCTCTGTGTAGCCCTGGCTGTCCTGGAATTCGCTCTGTAGATGAGGCTGGGCTTGAACTCACAGAGATGGGCCTACCTCTGCCTCCTGAGTGCATGTGCCACTGCCACCCAAAGGCCACACCTCCGAATAGTGCCACTCTCTTTGGGGGTCGTCTTCTTTCAAACCACCACAGCATGTAATAGGATGATCGTTCTAAAGACCTTGTCTCAGAGGGACTTATTGCAGGCCTGAAGAATCTTCAGTGAAATACCAGAAACAGACCATTTCTATAGGTCATTTTGTCTCCCTGAGTGAATTTTTACATGGAAAACAGCTGGCTTTTTTTTTTTTCCCTCTAGAATTGAAATTAAGGGCACAGAAGAAAGCAAGGAAATATTTTTTTCGTGTGTGTGTGTGTGTGTGTGTGTGTGTGTGTGTGTGTGTATGTGTGGTGTAGGTGTATATATATGTGTGTGTGTGTGTAGGTGTATGTGTGTGTATGTGTGTGTGTAGGTATATATGTGTGTGTGTGTGTAGGTGTATATGTGTGTGTGTGTGTATGTGTGTGTGTGTGTGTGTACCGTGTCTTGGGAAGTGGGACTGCAAAGGAGAGGAAATAGCCACAAGGCAATATAAAAGCAGACATCAGGAAGAGCAGACCTGGGTTCAAATCCCATTTTTGCCTTTAAAAAAAGTTGCACAGCTGGGCAGTGGTGGCGTTTGTGTTTAAGCCCAGCACTTGGGAAGCAGAGGCAGAGAGATCTCCAGATTTGAGGCCAGCCTAATCTACATAGTGAGTTCCAGGACAGCCAGGGCTACATAGAGAAACCCTGTCTTGAACCCCCCCCAAAACTGTATCAATCTTTATGGTGATGTTGTGTTCCCCAAAATATTGTGCACCCTAATAAACTTATCTGGGGTCAGAGAACAGAACAGCCACTAGATATAGAGGCCAGAAAATGGTGGCACTCACACCTTTAATCCTAACATTCCAGAGGCAGAGATCTGTCTGGATCTCTGTGAGTTCAAAGCCACACTGGAAACAGCCAGGCATGGTGACACATGCCTTTAATCCCAGGAAGTGACGGCAGACAGGTATATAAGGCGTGAGGACCAGGAACTAGGACGGGGTTAAGCTTTGCGGCTTTCAGCAGCAGTTCAGCTGGGATTCATTCTGGATGAGGACTCAGAGCCATCCAGTCTGAGGAAACAGGACCAGCTGAGGAATTGGCGAGGTGAGGTAGCTGTGGCTTGTTCTGCTTCTCTGATCTTTCAGCATTCACCCCAATACCTGGCTCCAGGTTTGTTTTTATTATTAAGACCTTCTAAGATTCGTGTTACAAATCTTTGTGTCTAAGTTCTGTCGCATAGAAAATGGAACAGATAGCTGGGCATGGTGGACACACTTGTAGCCCCAGCACTTAAAAGATGGAAGCAGTAAGTTCAGGAGTTTTGGGCTAGTCTGGACTACATAAGAGCCGGTCTCAAAAAGAAAAAAAAAAGAAAAAGAAAAAGATGAATAACAAATACATACATTGCACAGGATATTGTGAAGATTTGAAATAACACACCTGAAACACTTTAAAGCATCACAGATCTGACAGAAAACGTTCCCCTTCCCTCAGCACACACGCAGACAGGCTCAGATCTCATTCATACTGTAGATCAAGTAAAACTTTTCACTGGACACATACAGCGCGTTCCTTATTTAGAAGGAATACATACGGAGGACTCAGCCCGGAGAAGCCTCCTTGCACAGCTGGAACTGTAGAAGAAGATGATTGGTTAACTGAGGGTGAGAAGAACGCAAAGCTTGGGTTTTGACTGTAGATACTGTATATACTTATTGGATATAGTTTGAGCTGAGTTTAGCTGTGTTTAGTACTCCAAAAGGATCTAATTGTCTTTGTTTGTGAAGTCCCTCGAGGCTCAGCTCTTTGGGAACCTGAAGATGGAAAACTCTAGCCAGGTCTCGGTCCAGCCCAGCCCTGCAGGGAGGGTAGGTTGAGCCTCAGGGAACTGAAAGGTCTCCGCAGACTGCTCCCACTAGATGTCCTTGCTTCAAGGGTCTCCTCTGTCTTTAAACCTTTAGAACAGAGCATCCTTAGGAAGCGTTTATAGTCCACTGACTCTGGTGTGCAGAAAGAAGCTGGACATTCTAGGCAGCTTGTTCCTTGTTCTCCTTTACCCACGGAACGATACCGATTTGTTTTTGGAAACTTAGAAAGTACCATGAATCTGCTCCAAGATCCTGTTTTGGGCGTCTGCTCTTTTGTGGTTGTGCATTTTAGACCTAGCAGCAGAGACCTGTATTTTCCAGCATGAAAATTGGAAACTTAAAATGCTAAGAGCAAGGTAGGATGCTCTTCAAGAATTATACGGCTGGAAATGTGTTTGGTTGGAGGCAAGAACTCAGGCTTACATCAGCTTGAAGGAAAGGGAGTTCATTTTTCTCACACACGCTTGGGGGCTGACAGCTTCTTTTACTCCTGTTTCGTTGGCTGGGTGATGTCAGGCTGGCATCTCTGACAGTCTCCTAGCCATTTTATTATTATTATTATTATTATTATTATTATTATTATTATTATTGCCATTCTTTACTGCTTCTTGCATGCAAGAGTAGTCACCCTAATTCCCAAAAACCTCAACAAACCAGTTGGAAAAGAGAGTGAGGTGTCAGATACCCCATCTCGATCAGGGGAGCCGATACTTTCCCACCAGCTCCCACCCACTGCCTGCTTCTATCTGGCTGACCAAATCTATCTTGTATGACTCTCCTAGCCTATAGAGGAGGTTCAGCAAGAAAACAGGCAGGGGTCAAAGATAATTTTTACAGAAGTTGAACATGACTCTTACAGAGGTAAAGAATGGGAGTGTATCAATATTTAGTTTATTACTGAGGTAGCTAGCAGGGTAGTTAGGTGATTCAAAGGAGATCCCACAGAATAATTTGCTGTGGTAAGTTTGTCGGTTAGAAGCAAAGCTGGCTAATGGCCAACAGGGCGGTGAAGCCCTAACCTTTGGTGTTATTTTCTCAAATAGACAAAACTATTGGCATCTTGTCTACATAAGTTCTCACACAATATCATAGAATACGGTTCCAACCACTAGTGTAGAAATTAAACAGTGTTATATTCTGATAGAGAATAATCCAAGGAGAGGCCCAGTAGCCAGTGCTCTAGGGTGATATTACAAGGATGTGCACTTTGCTTTTTTTATTTTGTTTTAGAAGAGATTTTCCTAAGAACCCCTGAGAGAATTGGTGTTGGGTCCATTGGCTCCTGTGCCTGCTGTAGAGACCATGTGCAGGTGGTGTGGCAGAGACTAAAAGTTGCTATTGGAATCTGAAGGTTCTTATTTGTCTCGTTAAACGTATCTGCTAGCCTAGGGCTGCTATCCCAGGTACTGAAAAAAAAATCCATACACGCATGCCCTGCTTTTGGAAAACTGAGCACTCAAATCCAAACTTAAAACCATTAAATTGAATGATATATTTTCATTACAAATGGATTGTGTACCTCACAGAAGGATTTGCCATGAGTATTATATCTGTTAATAATCACTTCTTCTGAACTAATTTAAAATATTTGATTTCAGCTTTCCAGAGCACATTGTTCACCTGGACTAGAGTATGCTTGCACTCTGAACTCTATTATTGTCCAAAGACATATTTCTTTTTGTTGTACTTATAGAGAGCTCCCTTTAAATTGTATTTGTAAAGCTTGCTTTGAAACCCCTGCAAAGCTCCTGGCCACAAAGGTGCTATGGAAAGGATTTCCCATTGAATGAAGAAAGACATATTCATCTGATGTCTACTGGACTTTTTTTTTTTTTTTACATTGCAAAACCTCACTCAACTTGGAAAGGCCTCTTCACATATAGAGAGAACAAAGTTAACTGATTTATGATTTTTTAAAAGGCATGACTGAATCAGGACTCATGCCTATATAGTCATGAAAAGATACAGATCTTAATTAAACTTCTTCTGAGAGGACATTTGAAGCAGCAATCAGAAGGCAGGCTAATTGATCACACACCTATAGGATCATTGCTTTGACAGAGGCTTGATAGGCTAGTTTAGACTTAATGGGAAGCAGGGATGTGAATCATAGAAACCAGCCATGGAACAGAGCCTGTCCCTATTGATTATGCAGTATGTAAAGAGAAAAGTGACTGATAGAAATGAGAATAAGGACCTGGAAAGATGGCTGAGTGATTAAGAGCCTTTGCTGCTCTTCCAGAGGACCTAAATTCCATTCCCAACACCCACATGGGGCTAACGGTCATCTGTAACTCCAGTCAGGGGATCTGATGCCCTCCTCTGGCCGCTATGGGTACTGCATGAGCACGGTGCACAGGACAAATGCCGGCAAATCGCCAATAGACATTAACTCAGAATAAATAAATCTTAGAAAGAAACAAAGGAGCCGGGCGGTGGTGGCGCACGCCTTTAACCCCAGCACTCGGGAGGCAGAGGCAGGCGGATCTCTGTGAGTTCGAGGCCAGCCTGGTCTACAGAGCGAGCTCCAGAAAATGTGCAAAGCTACACGGAGAAACCCTGTCTCGAAAAACCAAAAAACAAAACAAAACAAACAAACAAACAAAAAAAAACAAGGACAGGAACCCCAGTCCCAGTCCCAGCCAGCCAGTGAGGAGTTAAATAAAGGAAGGGATTGTTGCTTTAAATGGGAATGCAGAGAATTGGCTCTGCCTGAGTTCTAAACTCCCATCTGTGAGGGAAACACCCTGGTTTTCAAGCAGCTGAACTTCTCAGTATAGAACCAATGGACTAGATAGAGCTCTACAGATCTGGCTTGGCATTGCCTAACAGGAGTTGTGGCTTTGATTTCTGGGCTCTACTGTTTTAAGTCTTTCTCTCTTGTGTGGGGATTAAACACCCGCAGACGAGAGAGAAAAGACACCAGTGTCTTCTGTGTGTGAGATGTCAGGAGTGGTCTTAACGGGTGTCGCGGTGGAGTTAATACTGATTTTCTCAAAGTTGTCTGAAGTCTTTTTTTCTGATCGCTTCCATGTGCTGTCCCCGTGGTTGGCACTTCCTTCTTTGTCCCATGACTTCATCCGGAGCGTGATAAGCGTGGGTGGGAGGACAGTGGAGAGGTCGCCCTGACAGATCTATCTGCTCTGGTTACACAAACCATCCATTTCTGCAGTTCCACGAATACCGCGATAGTCGGTGGAGGTGACCTCTCACACCCCATTTCCAGCTCCGGTGCTTTGGATGGATGCTTCTAGAGAGATATGCTTCTTAAAAGTACCTCCCAGGGAGAGACTTCTGCTTCAGCCCAGTGTCCTTTTTTTACTTTCTCATTTCTTCTTTCCCTTTTACTCTCTGGAGCCCAGAGTACATTTTTCTCTGAAGGGCTTAATTACTCTACCTTCTACTACACCACAGCTCCGTAGGTGGGCCCCGATTGGAGGATACCCCTTGGTCTTATGAGCCTCCCTTTTGGGTAGGCACCAGGGTGACATTATTTAGTCCGTCACAGCCCAGGGTGCTGAAATGCAGGTTAAGGACACCCTCTGAAGTCATGCGGGAAGTGGAAGTCTGAGACTCTTCCAGAACTTGGTCCACTGCTCTTGTGTTTATGATTTTTTCCCACAAACACGGAGACACACTAGACACATACATATGTTAGTTAGTGCCATTCTCCTCTCAGCTTCCATGCCTACCCAAAACCCACATGGATGCATGAGGGGCTCACTCTTTGGTTGGGGAGGTGTCACAGAGAAAGCCTGGAACCGTGAACACGAACCGGGCTTGGCACACAGAAGATGGCACTGTGACCTATAAACTGATATGGTAAAACTCGGACTTTCTCCGTGGTTTTTTCCAACTGGAAGAGTGTGCTGTATGCATGCCGAGATCACTTGAATACATGTTGCTCCTTTTGGGTGAGACTTTAAAATTTTAATTTTAAAATACTTTAAATGTATTTTATGCGTATGGGAGTTTTGCCCGCATGTATGCCTGTACACCAAAAGAGCTTGTTGGATTCCCAGGAACTGGAGTTACAGGCTGCTGTGAACTGCCATTCAGGTTCTGAGAATCAAACCCGGGTTCTCTGCAGAAGCAGCCATTGTTTTTCACCTCTGTGCCATCGATCCAGTCCTTAGGTGAGTGATATAAAAACAGGGTAAGGGATTTTAGACTGAGCTATGGAGTGTGGAGTACAGTGAAAGTATCTTCTCTGTCAACCCAGGCACTCAGCTTTAGTCACTATACATTTAAAAAATATTTTTATTTCTTTAAAATTTATTCATTTATTCTTATGATTATGAAGGTTTCTCTCTCTCTCTCTCTCTCTCTCTCTCTCTGAGACAGAATTTCTCTATGTATCCTTAGCTGTCCTGAAACTCTCTTTGTAGAGCAGGCTGGCCTCAAACTCAGAAATCTGTCTGCCTCTGCCTCCCAAGTGCTGGGAGTAAAGGCATGCACCACCATGCCTGGCAATAATAAAAATATTAAAAATAGATTATGCTCAAGACAACTGCTAAGAATAGAGCAGGAAACCAGGCTGTGAGAAGAGGTAAATTTAAAGTTTTAGCCGAGCTGTCCGGGGGCGGCCTCATTGAGAATGTGCATTTGATTGAACATTTGAGTCTTTCTTCTGATGAGTTGTAATATCACTTGAGAAGTTTTAACTGAAGAGGGAAGTGATGTGACCTAAAATTTGAATAGTATCACATGGTGGCCATCTTATGAGCAGACTTCATTCTTGAGATGTGAGCTAAGGACAGGCAGGTGGCTAAGGGGTTCGTATAGTGGCGCGGGAAGGGGCTGCTGGGAGCAGGGGAACAGGGGAGGAGTGATCAGATTGAAGCCAGTGGTCTCCATCGTCTCTGGTGGGTCTTGCCTGTTCTGGGGATTGAACTTCGGTCCTCACACATGCCCTGTAAGTGTTCTGCTACTGAGCTAAGCCCCCTTCCTTCTGACGAGTGCTTAATGCTTTGGCCAAAAATATTTCGGTGTTCATTCCAGAAATGACCCCATCTTCATCCTTGATCCCTCAACAAGCTGTTTTGCAGATTCTAAAAGACAGCGTCTTGAAGGTCCTTAACACTTAACAAGGGAGGGTTCCAGTTAGGAACTGTGGTAAGGATGGAGTGAAGGACAGAGAATGGAAAGACTTGTTCCAGGCCTGGTTCCAGACATTTCACCATTTGTCAAGGACAGTGGAACCTCCTATCAAACTCTCTGACTTGCAGCTTGCTTGCTTCTTTCCTCCCTCCCTCCCTCCCTCTCTCCCTCCCTCCCTCCCTCCCTCCCTCCCCCCATCCCTCCTCCTCTCTTTCTTTCTTATCTCCTTTACTTTCCTGGAGAAAGATACAGAAATAGTTTAGCAGCCTCTAGTATTAGATTTTCATTCTGAGTCTTGGAGAGTGAACTGTGTCACCTGTTGGCTAATATTTGCTGAGTAGCGTGTGCCTGGTACCTGTTATTTGCTACTGGTGTAAAGGTGAAAAGACACAGTAAGAACATTCAAGATGCTTGGGTCACACAGGTGCCTATGCAAGCAGTCTCAACTACAGGGTTATTAGTGGGCCTGGGATGAACATTTAACTCAGCTCTGGAATGTCAGAGGGAGTTTCCTGGAGAAAGAAGGGCAGAGAGATGAGTTGCTTTGGTGATATCAAAAGTGCTGGATGATAGTACCTCAGGCTAGAGAACAGAACATGCATAGGCTGGGAGGTGAGAAGAGATGTATCCAGAGCACCTCAAGCCAAAGATGCTGGGAAGCAGCTGAAAGGTGAGGCCAGATTAGAAAAATAGACATTCATAAGCCACAAGGCTCTATGATGTAAGACTGCCATTGACTTCCTATCCCTGGACCTTTTTATTTTGTTTGAGCTGCTTGGATTTTTCTTATCTTCTATCAGTAAATGTGTTAGAAATGAATCAAGAACAAATTGGGGCTCACTGTCAGCTACTGCAGATTTCCTTCTGATTTTAAAAACCTCTGCTCTTGCCTTGCCTGCTTTCAAGTTTGCGCCTATACTTAACTCTCTCCCAGTGTATAGAAACACCCGAGAAAGAGCCCCACCCCCGCGGCTTCCAGCTTGCCGTAGATAAGACGAGAACAAGATACAATTACATGTGGTATTGGTGAGTCTGTTTTCTTTCTGGTCTTTTATCTCTATGGTTTTGTTTGTCTTTTTATTGGAATTCTCTTTTTTTGTTCAGAGGAGGACTTATGCTTTGTGTGGGTCCTAGAAACACACAGAGTCACTTATAAAGGCTTGATAAAGGGATGGGCACTCCAGGTGAAGAAAAACTGCAAACTTCAGTCCAGTAAAATCTACTTAAAGAAGACTACTTAACATTTGTTTTTTTTTTCCAGCCTTTCCTGCCACAGTTCTCTTTGGGCTTCCGGTTCTCCTTCTTGCCCTCTTGAAGTGAGAGCAGATGTCCAGTTGTTAGTTTATTACAAGAGATTTTACATCTGGAAACAATTTGGGAGATTATGTTTGGACTGTAGCTCATCACCTAGCACTGAACACTGTCCACTCATAAGGAGACAAACCTGGCGAGGTTTAGAACTTGTCTAAGGACACCTGTCCCATCTGCCAGAGCCCAGATGAGTCCTCAGAGGGGACTCAGTCCCATTTGGAGCTGAGAGCCCATTCCTTTCGACCGTTGACACTCACCAGAGGCAGACATCAAATGATGAAAAACAGTAGTCTCAAGATCCTGTGGGTTTTCACTTGCCGTGTTTACTTGTTCAGAGCATCAGGCAGTTACATGCCTTTGTTAAGGCAATCGATCCCTAGACATTTATACAAAGTCACAAAACAGGGAGCAAGGTGTAAATCCTGATGGAGCTATTGGAAAGTAGTTAGTCACCGGCACTAAGTCTTTTGCAGTTGGTCTCTGTGTCTCTTTATGTACATATGCTTCAACTGTTAGAAAAATGTAAATATATCTACCTGTAGATATCTATCAGTGGATTTCTATCACTCATCTCTATATCTAAATCATCTGTTTATCTTATCCATAATCTATCTTTACAAACTATCATCTATCTATCTTCATCAACATCTATCTACCTATTGTCTATCATCCTATCATCTATCTATCTATCTATCTATCTATCTATCTATCTATCTATCTTCTATCTATTATCTACCATTCTATCTATCTATCTATCTATCTATCTATCTATCTATCTATCTATCTATCTATCTATCTATCTACCTACCTATCTATATCTATCATCCTATCATCTATCTATCATTCTATCTATCTATCTATCTATCTATCTATCTATCTATCATCTATCTTCT